>JAUMHI010000032.1:1844101-1856523 GCA_032359435.1 Enteromius unitaeniatus
TCTTTCTTATCTGGAACGGAAAATTTGTTTTGAGAAATGTGGTTTTCGTTTTATCCCCATCCCCCCCCCCGTTTTATTTGGGAAATTAATTTTGTGTCACGCATAAAACGACACTCAAATCATCACAAGCCTTCTTTGGCAACCGCAAGCCAATGCAAAGGTTGCTTTTTATTACAAATGAAGGCAGATCTGTTTAAATGTCAGAAAGAGAGAGAAAGTGAGGGGGGGGGCAGAGCAGATGGGAGTGCAGCACACGTCTGAGCCAAGTTGGAGAGGCAAAAACTTCCCAGAGATGGATATTCGTGAACTTCCTGTGCCTCAGAACACATGATGTGACACGAATGTCCAACGATGGAATTTCACAAACTTGCTTTTCCAAAAATACAACTTCACTGTTTTTAATAAGATGAACACTTCTGTCTAAAAGTTTGGGGTCAGAAAGATTATTATAATTTTTTTTAAAACATATTAATACCTTTATTTAGCATTAGACTCAAATATTACAAATGAACATCACAACCGTTTTCAACACTGATATTAATAAATGTTTCTTTAGCAGTCAATCCGCTTATTAGAATTAAATCTTGAAGGATCACGTGAAACTGAAAACTGCTGTTATGATGCTGAAAAATATACTTTGCATTACAGAGATAAAATACATTGTAAAAGATACGCAAATAGAAAACAATTATTTGAAATTATCGTATTCGTTATATCGTTTACATAACTCTTATAGACATCTCTTTTTTCAATTAATTCCGCACGATATTGGAAAAAAATTGCATTGCGATATTTTGTTTTTCTGAGATATACTCTATTGCTATATGAAAAGATAAATAAATAAATAAATTACCAGATGACTCAACAAAACAAGCTTCATTTGGGTGAAGGAAGAAAAAAAAATCAATGATTGGGGTGATTTTGCAGGTGAGTAAATCAGTATAGAAAATTGACAAATTACAAGCATATATAAATACAATAGCGCAACGATACAATTTTTCAATTATTTTCGATTATTTTCAATTAAGTCAAGTGTATCTAGGTACACTGATTCTCCAACACTGTTCAGTTTATTAAATATATATATATATATATATATTATTTAACACCATTATGTTTGGTACTCTATTTAAACAACTGACTTGGAACAGTTCTGTTTTGTTTCAACTCAATATTTTTATTTTGAAAGAACATAAATGATTTTTCTTTTGGAACTAGGAAGTGGATTTCCCATTCCCATTATACTTTGCACAGGGCTGGATAAGGATAGTACATTTTGAAATAAAATGTTATTTCTGATTTCCAACATTTATCTAGCTACTCAAGTTATTAATGATGCAATAACATTTTAAAATTATTAATATAAGAATAGATTATTAAGGTGGATGAATGGATAGATGGATACAAAAAATTTAATTCAAATTAAAAAAAAAATACAACAAAGGAGGAACTAGAATTAAATCTAATGAACAGAATATCATATTAACGCCTCAGACTTGTGTAAGCACTGTCCTAAGAACTGTCTCAAGTGTCCTATTGTATGTTTAGGGACCTAAAATGAAACATTTCAGGATCCAAAAAAATGAACACTATAGAAATCACCACGAAAACCCCTAATGACAGCACAGAAACACAATTAAAACCTAATACTGTAAAGCGCAAAGCACCATCCATATATCAACAGTCTTATCCCCACAGTACAGTTAGGATAGAAACACACCCACACATAGGTACACATCCATATGTATTCAAAAGTAAAACCTGTTCGATTATAATTGAAAGCAATGCTCTCGTATAAAAGTTGTTTCTCAGTCTCGACATCCAGAGTGAAATGTACCGACATCTAGTTATCAATGTGACGGCTCTTTAATGTTCCGCCGTGTTGTGTGACTAGCGTAACATACGCCGCAATAAGCGACACTGTTCCCTCCAGCCTCGTGGATTTAATTAGATTTGATAACTTGTTGTTTTATGTCAGTAACTGCGGCTCTTGGCACTTTTCCTTACAAATTTGCTCCCTCTCGTTCACTCCATCCATTTTTTGCTTCCTTTCTTTCTCTCTGCGGTGGGTCTTTCGCTCTCCTTTGCTACCAAACCATTATAAACAGTAGTTTAGATGTAAAAAGACAACATAACCGCAGCACAAATGTTTGTATCCTTGCAAAAATACTAAAAATGCCTAAAATTTACATAAAAGGCGTGTCCTTACCAAAAATATTTACCAAAAAAAAAATTTATTTTACCCAAAAATGACCAAAATATTACCCCAAAAATATTATATACATCTAACTTTAGAAAATGAGGAAATTGACTTTACTTTCTGATATTGGACTGGTTTAACCAGCTTAAGGGGATAAAAAAAAACCTAAAACACCTAAAACAAATCATTTTGATTTCATCAGAAAACATGCCTTTTTTAGATTAATTTACATATCTAGGGTTTACAAGACATGGGATTGTTTACACTGTGCTTCATTTTATTCTGGCTTTTTTGACATTGTTAGAAGAACGAGTCTGACACATGATTTTGCAAGGATTGTCATATGAACATCTCACAGCAGTCAAATAAAAAAAGATTGATGCACTGCAATACTTGGTGTATTTGCGCTGTAAAAAAAAATCTGCAATACTTATTGCTCTGTGAATCATGTATCGTAACAATAACAATGTATCACAGCGATTCCTATTCTGGTTGACCGTCCTCTCTCTAAATTTTGGATTGTTGAAATCTAAACTAAGACAGGAGGAAGACTGATTGATTTGCACTTAAATTAGGTTTGAGTTTTAATATTAAGGTGGAAACTAATATCTTGATGCAATAATGTAGAATGTTACAGTATATTGGCTTTTTTTTTATTTTACACAATGGTTTAAAAACAGAATCCTAATCAGAATATCAGGTATTAAGTCTGGAACTAGATTCATAATGCTAATTGTACTGTTTAGGTCTTTTATTAATCTAAACTAAGACAGGATGAAGACTAATTGATAAAATACTTACATTAGGTAATGTTTAAAATTGTAAACTGATGCAATACAGAATTTTAAAGATAAAGATAAAAAAACAGAAAAACTGTTTCAAGCAGTTAAAATCACAATTAAGAAATTAGCTTTATATTACATACTTTTTGTAATGAATAATCATATTTTTATTTGCAACCAACAAGTTCTACTATAAATAAAAGGTCTAAGATAAGATTACTTTACTTTAAATTTTCCAGAAGAACTGTGGCAACCTCCAAGATAAAGAAAAAGCTACAGTCATGAGTTTTAGACACTCGTGTAAAATTGCCGTAAAATGAGGATGCTTTCAAAAATAATGCCATAAATAAATTTAATTTATCAATTAACTTTAAATTAATTTTTAACCTCAAGATTTCCTCAAAACGCATTACCCGCAGAATCTAATCCCAGTAATTAACTGTGAATTTTACCAACACTTTCACATTGAAAATGATTTCTACACCTTATTTGTCCAGTATATATAGTTCCTGGGATATTAAATTGGTCATACCGCCCACCCCTACCTAGCAGCGATTAATCTCATGTCGAAGGACAGTACGGTGAATGCAACCAAAAGACTGTATCTGTACCATAAAACCCTTTTACGTTCATTTTTCAGACAGACACCTGACGCTCGGTATAGAACCGCTGATCAATATTTAATCTGGAGAAATAAATTGCGCCTGTGTGTCTTTCATCTTATGAGGGAAATGTATGTATTGTGACAACAGGAGCGACGCGTTAATCAAATAATGGAATAGTGATTTTTGGAGAGCCGGGACCTCGTCGCTATATTAACCGTAACCTCACACTGTTGACATGATGCATCTAGCGGCTCCTGTCTTGTTACCTCAGTGCGGATCATCTCAGCCTCATTGGGTATCTAAGAAAAGATTCAAATCCCATGTGTGCATTGTGCATAATATGCTGTAACATGCACGGATATCACACGCTTGTACTTTTGACCTTCCCAGCGCTGACAGTGAGGAACTATTTTTTTCTGCATTTATTCTCAGGCTCCTTGTCTTCGCAATTACCGCGTTCCAATCTCTCCTCGTCCCCACAGTCAGCCACAATACCCAGTAGGATCGCCGGTCTTTCTAGTGGTGGAGCAATTACCGTCCCTATCTCCCTGAAACAAAAAAACTTTTAGAGTAGGATATTAGGAAATGTCAAATTCAGGTTAGATTTCCTTGTTCTCTACAGGCGACGTGCTTTTCTCACTGGAAGCGTGGCTCTGGCCGTGCTACATAATGCATGAAGCTCACTGGCTACCCCATGAAAATCACGCCTCACTCACATGCTTCACAAGCACACAGAACCGGTATACAGCATACATGACTTTGAAAAGTTTTCATGTAAAACTAGGAAAATCTGCCTAGCTCTATTACAAAGCTGCTGTGCAGGTTTGAATCTTACAGGATATATTAATAATAATAAAAAAGTATGAACATTTTAAACGATTTGTTCTAATAATATTTAACTACTGGAATAAGTAGACCTAACTACTGATACTGAGAATAACTGTGATATACCATCTATATTACATATAAATGTTGTACCATCTACTGCACTTTGCTATTCTTCCAGTTCTTCACCTACAGAAGTTACTGAATCAGAAGGGTCACACATTCACAGAAAACAGCTCACTTCCCTTTAAATATATAGATATAAAACTAGCTAACTTGGAAATCTTGCTCCGTACTTATGTCATTTATTTCCCCACTACTTTTTAAGGAATATCCCTTGACAGACTCATCTATCTCTCTGTGTAAATTCAGCGAGTGAGTCAGTGAGTATGATATGCATGGACACTGGGCGTCTTATCAGCATCCAGCAGGACAGGCTAATCTCACTCCAAACCGCCACCTGCGTTACTTCCCTCCTTCTGCTGCCAAACACCTAACAACACATCCCATAACTGACAATCCATCTCTGCAACTTACAGCTCTCTGATTTAACGTTTTGCTGCTCATTTTAGTCAAGTAACAAGTCTACAAAATGGAATATGATAGAAAATGTGACTGGTGTTGTTTTGTGATTGAGGAAATATAAGCTGGGGCTGCAAGATGTATCATTTCAGCTTCCGTGATAGTCAGTATGTCTAGTATAGGCTACTGATGGTAATATTTAAACTGATTGTTCTCGTTCCTCTTACGTGGACACCATGTCTGAACTGCGACAGCTGTACATAGATACCCATTTTAAGTAAATTTAACATCAGAGCTACTACAATAACTACTGCAATGCGAGCCTAGCATAACAGCTATTTTTTTTTCAATGAGCTGTTACTGTCACATTATTAAAAAATACATTTTTATGGAAGCACATTTCCAACATGTAATAAAAAAATTTAAAACAGAAAAAAAGCAATTGCACATTTTTATCTCATAATTCTGCCTCATTTCTTAATGATTTTGCAGCCCAGTCTCACTGCAAATTGTACGTATTTCACGAGGTGGCTAATTCATACAAACTCGTACAACCTCACTCACAAATTCATAAGATTTTTTGATAAATCGTACGTATTGCCACTATGTATGAATTTGTACGAATGACCTAAACCTAAACCCGCCCCTAAACCTAGAAAAATCTTACAAAATGTTGTGAGGTCATACGAATTTGTATGACTAACCATGAATTTGCCACCTTGTATGAATAAGTACAAATTGTCATGAGACTGTGTTGGATTTTGAGTTTCTATCTCACTATTTTGAGTTCCAGAATTGCGAGATATAAACTTGGAATTGCGACATAAAATATATCTAAACTTTGCAAGATATAATGTTGAGGTTCACCCAAATCTGACATTTCATTTCTTTGAGATTATTATATTCTAAGTCTCCAAACTATGAGATGTTAACTCACAATTGTAAGTGTATTATTTGCAAATGCAAGAAAACATACAATCAGATTACTTCCCAAGATAAAATGTTATCATTGCCTAGTTTTATTCCACAAAGAAAATTTAAACTGAATTGTATGATGTAAAGTTTCAAGTCTGACTGAAAAAAAAGGTTCAGAATTGTTAATAAACAATAACAACTGTGGGGAAAAGTATGAGTTTACATCTCTCCAAGAAATGTCAGAATTGTGAGATATAAACTCAATAACAAGAAAAAAAAAGTTGTAATCGTGTGATAAATTTTTGCAATTAACTTTTTAATATATATATTTTTTTATTCTGTGACTGAAACAGTATTTGATAACAGTTTTGAAATCAGATTTGACTTTGTAAATCGTGAGCTGCCAAAGGATGAAAAGTGTCGAGAATAAGAACGAGACGCAACAAACAATTTCCAGTTATCTGGTTTTAAACAAACGCAGTCTTCAGACTGTAGGAAAGGTTTGCAGAAGCTCTATCTGCGTGCTGGTCTGGACGAGAAATGCATCCCAGCTTGCGGTGAAGTGGAGAATGGAAAAGTCCAGTGATGTAACAGCTGCTAAATGCAGGCATTCCAGATCTTGGTTTCCCTTGCTCACAGTTTCCCCGCTGAGCCTTCCCTTGGTTTCTACTGCTCTATGTTCCATTGCTCTGATTACAAACACTGACAAGACAGAGCGTCGAGGAGGACTTTTGTTAAACTGTTGTCAAAAATAGACCTCTTTCCAAGACGAAAGCGTCTGTACAGTGTCTGCTCATGGTTATGAGGTCATATCCCTCAACGAAACCTAAACCAGTTAATGATTAAGGCCTACAAAGTTTAGAGTTCAACTGAACTGAGTTTAAGGAGGATTTTCTAGCAAGTTTCAAACATTCCCTGCTTGACATTTTTCAAATGATGAAGGTAACCCAGTCAACAACTTACATCATTTGCTAAACCCAATGTTGATATTTCTGGTCTAATTTGGTAGCAGATTGCACTTCCATTTTCCAATGTAAAAGTGGCAGGCCAACAAATTTGCTGTGTTCCAGTTTATTTCAAACCGATCACTCTTTCCACACTCTCAAAGCAGGTTATGCAATCCGATCAGTAAAATACACAGTCCAAAAGTTTTTCTAGCACAAAATACAGCTAAATTACAGCCAACAGGAACAGGAGCGAATCCCTTAATTTATTCCTGAGACTCTGTTTCCAAACTCTCGAAACGCATTTTACACATTCCTGTCATTAAAACTCTCCATGTGAAAGATCTTACTCCAAGCTTCAAAACCATTTACCTCTGAATTGCCATACAGTAACCACCACAAGAGCAAAGCCCCCAAAGAGTCTGGACTTGATCTGACTTCAAATTCTTTAAGACACATCTAACACATTCATATCAGTAAAGTGTTCCATCAGAAGTTTCTCAAGTGCCATATACTGCAATATTTTTAAGTAGTACAACCATATGTAAGAAGTGATAAATGTATTTAAATACTAGAGTGAATCCCCCCCAAATTATTGTTCTGTCTGTCTACAAAACAATGTAATCTGATAAAAATTTGGCACAATTTTTAGCATCTCATGGCTGTAAATCAGAAATGTTGCAGCCAATCATCATTGAATTAAAGAAAAGAAACTCTACAAGAGATGCATAAACATTTTTCGGGCAATATTTTGTAAACTACAGTTAGTAGAAGTGCTATATAATGATGTACATGTAATGTACATAATTTCAATTCAAACAATCTAGCAGTTTCCAAAAGTGGTGCAGTGCAGCTGTTACAATATGAATAGGAGTGAATTCGGTTTAAGTGTTGAAAAGAAATGCTAATTTAATCATCTACAACCAATTTCGTTCTGTACACACTGTCACAACCTGACTAGAAGTGAATTTAGTAAGAACAGCATCCAAAATAGACACTGGTTCAATAGTTTGCAAGTAGTTTGATTGGGTTCTGTGCACACTGTCATAATCTGAATGGAAGATAATTCAGTTTTAGAATAATGTGCAAAAGAAATGCTTATTCAATGCTTCACAACTACCTTGATTTAGTTATGGACATACCGTCACAACCTGAATGAAAGTGAATAAGAACAGACACCAGTTGAATAGTTTGCAACTAGTTCTGTACATGCGATTACGACATAAATTGGATTGAATTTGGTTTTGGAACAGTGTCTAAAAAGAAATACTAGTTTAATAATTCACATCTAATTTGATTTGGTTCTGTACACACTATAGCTGCCTGAACTGGAGTGAATTTGGTTTTAGAACAGTGTCCAAAAAGAAATGCTAGTTTAATTGTTCACAACTAGTTTGATTTAGTTATGTACATACAGTACTGTCACGTCATTATTTTGGACTGAATTTGGTTTTAGAACAATGTCCAATAAGAAATGCTACTTTAATAAGTTAGTTCAAAATTAGTGATTTGGCTCTGTGCACACTGTCACAACCTGAATCGGAGTGAATTTGGTTTTAGAACAGTGTATAACAAGAAAAGAAACATTAAATCGTTTGGAACTAGTTATATTTGGTTCTGTCCAAACTGTCACAAACTGTACGAAATTGCATTCAGTTTCAGAAAAACTAAATTACGTGTGCACAGAACAAAATTAAACACTTAAAGGAGGTGTAAGAACCATAATAACCTGACAATGGAAACGTGATTAAGACTCTTAGTTGCTATAGAAACAAAACAGGAAATAAAGTTGGGCAAAGCCCCACTTCCTCTCCCTCTCTCTCTCTCTTTTTCTCTCTCTCCCCACCCTTTCTATTTGCGTATCTTAGCTGCACTATCTCAGCAAGACCCAATATCCTGTTTTGGCTGTAAAATAGCTGTTTTAACCCTTCACCCCGCCTGGCCCATTTGTCAAGGAGAGAATGAACAATATCCCAGCGGCCAAATCCTAATACGGGACAAACAGGGCTGAACTTGAGCCGGAATGTCGACGAGAGAAGGTCCTATCCCAGATAAGTTAGTTTGTCTCAAAGTCAAGGTGGACAGATGGCGGTAGGGTGTTGGAGCTGACGGTGTTGTTCTTGCCTCTTCGTCTCTCATGTGAGATCATCCAAACGAAACAACTGTCCTTTTTAGAAACCAAAACCTCTCTCAGAGGAATGCAGCTTCCCGTTCCGAACACTTAAATTCAGCGTTGTTCAGAGCAGCCGAGTGTGTGTCATTAACGCATATTGTTGCTCAGATCTGGCTCATGGAAGAACAAAGGCTCGGTGTGACCCGGCTCTTGAACCAGGGTAACGTCGGATGACACCGATATCAGCGCTTTCAATTAGACAGGCTCCACAGTGCTGCAGGCACAGGAGAGAGAGAGCGAACAGGGTGATGTGACAAAAATTAAGCTTGTTACGAACTAATTTCAACTTCGCTTCATCGAAACTTGCATTACCACTCCCTCTCTCCCTCTTTCTCTCTCTCTCTTTCTCTCACTAGAGGCATTTGCATATCCCAGGTAAACTGGGGAATAAAGACAGCGGATCCAATTAATCCTCTTGGGAGCTAATTAGTTACAATTAAATTTCTGCTTCACTTGTTGTACAGGAGTGTGCAGTAAACACGTAAAGAATATGTAAAACTTGCCCGTTTTTCACCCAAACTATTAATGTATTCTCGCAGAGAAAAAAAACAACAAACACTGAATGCACTTTTGGAGAGGCAGACGATAATTTTGAACTTTAGATGGACGAAATAATCAAAATAATATCTGTGAATAAGAAACGTGAATCACCACTGTGGGTATAAATTTTATATATATATAAAAATAAGCAAATAAATGCGTAGTGCTAACCAAAACAATGTGTGGTTGACAAGATGGTACAGTACTATGGCCATTGCTGTAGTATTCTGAATGTTTGTTAGAACGTTGTAATGTCATTTCGTGGTTGTTGCTATGGTGGTGTTAAATTGTTCAGAATAGTTATCAACAGCTGTACAGTTAATAGAATGTTCTGTACAGTTGATAAAGTGTTCAAAGTCAGTGTTACCAAGTTGCTTCGCATTAAAGTGTGTTGAGTGGTTGGTAGCAAGTTTTGTGTTTGCTAGAGTGTTCTGGGTGTTGCCAGGATGTTGCTATGGGATTGTTAAGGTGTTCTGAATGGCTGTTAGCAGTTGTATCTTCTGCCTGGTTGCTAGGGGGATATTAAGGGATACCGACTGTGTGTTGTGATGGTGTGTGGTTAATATTCAGTGTTCCTGTGTATAGACTTCTTTCGGTGTTGTTAGGATGCTATGGGGTTGTTAAGGTGTTCTAAATTGATCCAAATTATTTTAGTGATTGTTGGCATGACGCTGTGTGGTTGCTAGGGTGTAATGAGTGTTGCCAGGATGTTGCTATGGAGTTTTTAAGGAGTTTTCTGAATTATTGTCTGCAGCTGTGTAATGGATAAAATTTTCTGTATGATTGCTATGGGTTGCCTTTGCTGGTCGTTTCACTGATTTTTGCTTGTCCTTTGCTGGTTTATGCTGGTCTAAGATGATCCTTTGCTGGTTTATGCTGGTTTAAGATGATCCTTTGCTGGTTTATGCTGGTCTAAGATGATCCTTTGCTGGTTTATGCTGGTTTAAGATGATGCTTTGCTGGTTTATGCTGGTCTAAGATGATCCTTTGCTGGTTTATGCTGGTTTAAGATGATCCTTTGCTGGTTTAAACTGGCCGTTCTGCTAGTTTGCCAGCATAAACCAGAAAAAAGACCCACATAAACCAGCAAAGGACCAACACAAACCAGTATCCCAGCATCAAAACATACCTAACCGGCATACGCTGTCTTTTTCAGCAGCGGGGATTGTTAAGGTGTTCCAATTTGGTGTTAACAAGCTGTTCACAAGTTATTCAGTTGTCGTGATGTGCCGAGTGGTTGTTATTGTGTTCTGGGGGGTTGCCAGGATGTTGCTATATAGATGTTAGGGTATTCTGGGAGGTTGCTAGATGCATTTATATGGGATTTTTTTTAGTCCAATTACATATATGGCACATAGTGAACTTAACTAACCAATACACCATAATCCCAGCAGTTTGTCAATCAGTATATCCTAACTGACACACGCACAGGTGTGTTGAGTGTCTCTATACTGTCATCAACCATCAACTTTGATTTCCATGTGTCACACCGTCCCACCACGTGTCACTTCCTGTTATGCCATGCAGGGAGAGATAGAGGCAGCGCAGGCCGTCCTGTCACACCTCACCTCAGCAACAACAAACACACAAAGGAGACGAGAAAAGACGAGAGGAGACAGAAGGAGACACAAAGAGATGCAGGAAGACAGATGGAGACAGAACGAGATGAGACACGCATGCATAAACAACAATGCTGTCACTTATGAGATTAAACTGTATTAAGTGCTAATATAGTGACACACCTCAGACATCTTATAAAATCATCTTTTATTCGGACAGGACGGTGAAGAAATAGACGATATTTCAGCTAGTGCCGCTGTCTTTCAGGACATGTGCCTGGTACGTATTATAATAAAGTCGTGATTCTCTCAGAGAGTCATTTTAAAAGCTCTGACAGGCCATCAAAGTGCGATTTGAAGTCTAGAAAATAGACGATCATGACTCTTTTCACACCTTGTCAGTACGACTAGCCTCTACATCAGAGGTAGAGGGTAAATCTTTCTTTTTTTTCCCCCACTGAGAGATCGGGCTGCTCACTATGCACATGAAGATGGCTGACGGTGTGCTTGTTAAGAAAACTGTCACCTTAAATGAATAGGAATTCATGCTTTATGCTGGTTATAAGTGAAGTGGGTGTTTCATGGGAGTTTAGCCAACAGTTCATTTGTGACGGAAGCTCGGCAGAGCGCGTAAAAGTTTGTGATGCAGTAACATGTTCTGCAAGTAATCTGTGTTATGACGGTACTTTATGAAAGCACTGTAATGATAAATGAACTTAATGTGACTTATTATTGGGAGCAGCTATCAATTACACATTGTGTTAATTCTTACATAATTAAAATGATGTAAATGTTATATAATATCATTAAAAAATAAAATGTTTACTTTATAAAGTCACAGCATTGATGTAATGTCAGTAGTTAGCATGTTTGTAATCAAAAGAAGCAATATTGTATATAGATAACTTCAAAACAGGTAAAAAAAAGCAGGTATTGAAAAAGGTAATTGTGAATTTATCTCTCAATTCTGCCTAAATTTCAAGATAAAAACTTTCACTTGCAAGAAAAACCCCTCTTTTCCCCTAGCAACTGAAACGCACTTCAAAAGAAAGAACAAAACCATAATTATATATATATTTTTTTATAATTTTTTTATGTTAAACATTTAATTGATATCTATTCATGCCCATTAATAGCTATTAATATATATATTTTTTAATAATAAATTTATTATAAAATCTAAATATAAAATACGTATTTTAAAAATCATTTAGTAAATAAAACAGCCATTTAACGACCATATATATATATATATATATATATATATATATATATATATACACACACAGTACAGTAAATAGTTATAAAAAAAAATATATATATATATATTTATAGACATTTATTTAATTGTATTGAT
>JAUMHI010000032.1:1867083-1905195 GCA_032359435.1 Enteromius unitaeniatus
GTCTGGAATCACATGAAGAAACAGAACAAACTGAGACAGACTCAATCCAGAAGAACTGTGGTGACGTCTCCAAGATGAAGAAAAAAATCTACCTGGAAAGCTAACCTTTTTATTTTACTGACCAAATTATTACACTGTTTTGTGTTTTGAAGTAAATTTATATATGCATCATTAGGCAGCACTAATATATATATATATATATATTAGTGTATATGTGTATATATATATATATATATATACACATTCATTAAAATAAAAAAGTATGCATTAAAATATGCCTATAATTAAAATAAAATTTAATAATTGTTATTGAAATGACTAATACTTTAAGGCTACAGTCCATTGTTTTATTTAAATTGTTTTTGTTTGTTTGTTTTGTAAGTATTGTAGATCAATAAATGTATTATTGACAGTTTCATAAATATGTTTACCTTTTTAAATGGTCATTTATTCTGAAAATGCATACAAATAAAAAATATTATTAACATGAAAATAAATAAAACATTTTATACAGTATATACAGGCATTTTTTTTTGTATCTACACCTGAACATGAAATGAAGTTATTAAAGCTTCATATGTCTTTGGACTAAATAACTCAATAGTGTAATCACGTCATCGTTGTTAGCATGTACAGCAGTGATGAATAACACCGATGAATTTAGCACTATATAACACGAGTTAGGAGCTGCGCGGACACGTTGACAGCCTCTGCAGAACGCATTTCAGCGCATGGGCTTTTTTTAACCGTCTTGTTGGCTGTGATGGTACGAGTATCTGAGGAGCCAAGTCAAGCAGGGGAGGACTGCCAAAGAAGTGTCTGGCACCAGCCTCAGTCCTCTCCTGCTGGATCTGTCACTTCTGTGGAGGAACTTAAACCTCGGGCCATAATTGTACCCCAACTCTTCCGTTTGACTTTAGCCTAATCCTCTCTTCACAGGTAAGAGCCACTTAACTTCAAGTTATTCAGCAGAGTACGCACTAAAATTCAAATCAAACAGCCCTTCTAGGGAAGTAGCTGCTGCTCTGAGGAGGACACAAGGTATTTACAAGACAAACATCTAATTTTATCAAAGACTAGACTAGCAGACTAGTAGTTAGTGCACACGCTCTGTCACGATTAACCTTGGTGCTAAAACGGACGTCCCAGGTCGCAACACTTCCGATACAACGGGAAAAAAAACATTTGAGACCAAGAAAGTGTCCTAAATTCACAAGAAAATGCATGTGTTGAGATTTTATAAAGCATTTGTGATGCACTGTGGGTAAACAAAATGTTAAATAGGTGTTGGGAGTATTGTACTGGTGTGTAAATATTCACAAATGCTAATGTTCGAAATGAAGTCGGACTTGTTTCCTGTCTTCCTAATTTATCAATTTCCAAGGAAGACAAAAATAAAATTTAGACCTACAAAATGTCCTAATTTACTTTGTTAAAACACATTTGCGAGGCACTGATAATGTTATGATGCAGTAATGATGCATTGTGGGTAAACACAGTGCCACATAACCATTAAGATGTTTATAGCAGTGTGAAAACATTCACAAACATACATTTTTGCATAGACTAAATGAATAAACGAATGAAAGAATCAATGGTTTTAATTCAACTTAAAATGCACATGTGTGCAAAATATTTTATTGCGTTCTTTGTATCCTTTTAAAAATATTCACAATAGTTTGATTTTGGATCGCAAAATTTCTATTAGCTTTTCTCTTCCTATCAATCAAGATTTAAAAAGAACAAAATACTCTTCATTTCAAAATATAACAATAATATATCTGGTGGACTTTAAGTAGGAATTGTTTCGACTAGCGTGAAAATCTTCACAACCACAACTTTTGTGCAACAAACACCGGAAAACAGTGTAAAATATTTGTTCAAGTGTAAAATATTCACATGATATTTTATAAACAATTCAAGCAAAAAGAATGTCTATGTCAAGCAAAAAAAAAAGATCTAATTCAACTGCATTTGGTGCTTAAGTGATGCATCGTGGGTAAATGCAGGTACATAAGCTTTGAGTGTTACCGTACAGCAGTTTCTGAACAACGTACGTGTTCACAGACAGCCCTGTCACTTTCTTCAAAAGTCTCTGACGGAACGACACAAGGAAAAGCAAGGCATCAGTTTGTTACGGAGGACGGAAATAAATTCCTCAGCGGAATTGCACAAACTTTCTTGTGGGTGACCCTCTCCCTGCGCCACAGCTGCAGCGGGAGGAGTAATGGGACATGCGCTTTCCGGCAGTTAAAGACAAAAAAACGGCACGTTTCGCAATTGTTCTCTGAAGCGAGATTACTCCCCCGGGGGCTGAGACGGGTAACCTCTCTGTGCTTCCCTTCGAATTTAAAAGACTGCAGATTAATAAATCATAATCCCCAAGTTACTACGACAACCCAGGACTGTTCCGTCACCTTTTTTGTGTTGGATCTCAAACCTACGGATCCCATGAGGCTGGGCACATCCAGGCATTTATAAGCTGTGTGGAAAAAAAAAACAAAAAAAAACAAACAGGTGGCATAAACCTCAGCGGGGCCCCTCGCGCAGCTCCGCACCCAGGCTCCCTCGCTCTACCTCGTGTCAAACATGGGTTTGAAAGGCTCTGGAACTGTATTCCTCTCCTTTTCTTTCTTTCCCACCTCCGTTCCCTCGCTACGCGTGTTTAGTTGCCACTGGGAACGCTGCTCCAGGTGTTCATTGACTTGCATGAAGACGGAGTTAAGTTCTCACGCTTCTGTATGCGCTGGCAAAAACCTGACATGCTGCGAGAATCGATCTGTTGTAGTTAATATGCTCGCAGTATTCTTTCACCTCGGAGAAAAAAAAGGCTTCGGAAGAAAGAACAATGTCTGTTTTAATGAGGGACTTCCAATGATAGGCTGGGAGAAATCAGAGTCGGCCGTTAACAGATGTAGAAGAATGGACTGAGATGGGAAAAGCGAAAGAGTTGCTCAGAAGCCCACATGGCAGCGCTCGGAGGTGCCGGGCGAAAGTGAGGTGCTGTCGTTTTCAAGGACACTCCGTATCCCTGGGTACTTGTTGAAGAGGAGGAATTTTATTAACCCCAGTGGCTCGGCCTTCCATTTCTTCATCTCGGCAAAGCAAAAACCGTCAAACCATTATATCACGGCATTGCTTTGAATGGCGAGAGCTAATTTGACTGGGGAGAAATTGCTCTACGCGAGGTCAAGATAATGCCACAACAATAGCAGAAATGGGCCATCGTAAAAATAACTGGACGGGTAGAACAAAACTTTTAGAAACGCAAAGTGCTCCATTTTTTCTGGGACAGCATACACCAGCATGACTAGATAGAGTGAGCCCCATTGAGTATAAGAGAAGCAAATGATTATACTCCAAAGTGAAGTGAACGTCTGAAGCCGAGGTACAAAAGTTTCGGTAGTATTTTTAAACTTTTGCAGAGGAGGTGACTTTAAAAACTCCTTGGTTTTAAAGCATCCCTGATAAATTTGTTCCTAAAACTGCCTTATCATGGTAATAAGGGTGTCTATACACCAGAGTTTAAGTTGCGTCAGAGAGATTGAATCAATTGGTTTAAAGTAGGATGGTGTGTTAAAAGTTTACGGATAGGATGCTCCACACGAAAGTTTTACTAGTTTACAATAACGCACTCTGACATCTGTTGACCAATGAGAATTTTAGAGCAGGTTTTTCTTTTGGAAAACTTTATGCTGTATTCTTGCTCAATTTTTGATCTAACACAGCTCTTTCCACAACCTCAAAACAGACTTCATGCATTCCTAACGGTTACATTTTTGGGGTCTATTTTTGTCTTGTTTTCCAGTAAACCGTATCTAAACATATTGGAAACAAGATGCTTTTCCTTAAGAAGCAAAACTGCGTAGGATAACAACTCTCATTTTCAGAAAAGAAAGTTTGAATATTATCGTTTCACTTTATTTTGATGGTCCCTTTAACGTATTCTGTTGATTATAAGTAACATTGCACCTACATATCTACTAACTCTCAGTAGAGTGCTAGCAGAGTATTAGTAGACTGGTAGGGTTAGGGTTAGAATAAGTTGATATGTTCTTGCGTTGTTACTTATAGTCAGTAGAGCGTCTTTTGGGAGACCATCACCATGAAGAGTTAGCAGATATTAATTAGACAGTGCACTAATATTCTAATGAGAGTTAGTTGACATGTACTGTAGGTGCAAAGTCAACAGATTGTTCAAAAGGTACCATCAAAATAAAGTGTCACCATAAAATGCAATATAATGTAAATTTAGAAATTTAGTTTTCTTTTTAGGAAAATTCGATATATATTTCGCCCAGCCCACAAAGTTACTAATACTTTTTTTCAGCAGACAGACGTTTTCCAAGGTCACTGCACAAACGTAAACAGTCTTAAAAGTTGTTTAAACTAATCACTGCTTTTCTGGTCATTCTAGTCGCTGCCAATACCGTCTGTGCCTTGCTGCGCGTACTAAAACTTCGGCTAGGAGACGGTGTCTTTCCTCATGTCTTTGTCGTACAGGACATGGCAGTATGACAACATCCTGACAACCCCCCTGCTCTTCACAGGCGACACGAGACTCCAGTGATCCACTATAATTAACCCTGGTCCGAGTCCAGCCCAGGTAGAGAGTGAAAGAGCAGAGACTGCCAACGCGTCTGCCAGACGGTCCGCATTCCCCAGCGGTCTTCTCTGCGCGGGAGACGCTTTGACACTCTCCTCCGTGATAGATTCAGCAGACAGCTCCATTCCAACGTTCTCCATCTGCGGCAGTCATTATTAGATCGTCGGCAGGGTGACTCCCTGGACTGCTTCACAGTCTCTTTGTGTAACAGGAATCGCACCTTTTAAATAAATAAAGAGCGCGTGAAAGGATTTGGCTACTCTTTGAATATCTGACTTGGGTTTAAAGCCGGGCAGAAAGGAAGACAAAAATGTCCATATCAGAGATGTTCAGCTCCTCTTTAGGGGCGGAGGAGCATGCAAAAGCGCGCAACGAGAAAACAATGACAAGTTAATTATGAAAGACAAAAATGGCGGTGAAAGATTAGTTAGTATTCAAATCCGTTTCTGTGTCTGGGGATGAGAAAGCCAGGAAGGCTTAGCAATGCTTAAAGATCTACAGGCAAAAGACACTTTTTTTTGCCTTTCAAGTCCTCCCTGTACCAATTCCCTCTGCTTTTTTATTCGATATCATCACTAACATTTATGTCTGGGGATGGACAGAGTCCATAAGCTGCTCATTGTCTTCAGTTTGACCAGGTGCTTGGCACCAATCTCAGCCGTCACACTGCCAGCAGCGGTTGGCTTCGGCGCAGCTCTGCAAATATATCATTCTCCTCCAGTCCTGCGAGGAGATGCAGAGGAAGAGCACATTACAAACAGGTATAATAAAGTAAAGACTAGCATAATGGTTTCTGTCAGCTTGCTACGCATTTTTGGAAGGACAGAAGCTGTATGTATCTCTCACTCAAATTGACCTAAAATCCATCTTAGTGGTTTCTGAATGTTAAACTAAAAGAATTTTAACAGAAGCAGCCACACTGTAGTTTTAAGATTCATTAAAAGACGTTTAATTTTCCTGTAAAGTTCAAATAAACGCTATCAAAGTTGTTTGTTTGACAATTCAAACCAGCCAGACATAGCATCAATTGCTCAACCAATAGCTTGAGTTTGGGGGTGGGGCTACATGCGCCTCCTCTGAGTGTTTGAAACAGTAATTTTTTTGTTGGAAAATTCCAATCATTCAGACATAGCAAGAATTGAAGACAGGGAGTGTTTCGAAAACTTTTTTGCAAGCGATTACTTTTTTCCCCAATTTCGTTTGGTTAAGCTAATCGCACAGAAACTACTCTTCAGATTTAAAAGCACATTATTCCTCACTGACTTTCCTATTACACCTAAACAAATACAGATGTTCACCACTGTTTTTTTTTTTTATATATATACAGGACCAAATATGCAAACACACACCTCTTTTCACCCATGGGACTAAACAATACAGTCCAGACTCTCTCTTTTGTTAAGCTGCTCTTTTGCTACAGCAAACTCAGCAAATAAGATAAGAGTTCAAAATTCAATTATGTAGCGCTAAACAAGATAATACTACAAATCCTACAGAAAGAAGAGTGTGTTTAAGAAGTCAACCGTGCGTCTGCGCTCCATCAGGCAGCTAATTTATTAGCACTACAACTGCTGAATTTAAATACACTGACAAGATGACCCATGTGTTGAGAGGAATCACGAGCTGCTGATTATTCCTCCCAACTAATCGAATTACACCTACCTGATGGAAGAGACTATGATTTACAAAAGCAAATTTGTTTCTTTAAATCTAGAAAGGTTACATTCATCTTTATTTAGTTCAAGCTGTTGTAGCACTCCTACAATACATGTCACAAATGTGTAAAAGTGGACAGTGTTGAACATTTGTGTGGGGCTGTCGCTGTTAGGAAATTTTATGGGTGGCTCAATAGCGCGGTATGCGGTATTACCGCCGTTTAAAAATAAATAAATAAAAATCTTGATTTTACTGCACACAAAGCTCAATTGCTGAGTTTTGTAGCATATATTGTTGCTTTTTAACTGACAGGTATGGGCGCTGACGCAGAGGTTGTCCGTGACTTCAGCAGGTCTCCGAGAGTCTTTTTCTTTGGTGCAGGTGGCACCACCGCTTGCTCTTCATCTCCAACCACTGACGCACTGTCAATACAGGTGATGAATTGTAAAACAATAAGGCCACAGCCTCATGAAGAAGAAAAAAGAATTAACCCTGTCCCTGCGGTTGCTGCGGTTTCTGCGGTTGATTTCCTTCTTCTGCGGTTGGCTTGTCAATAGCGCGGTATTACAATATTGCGGTTATCGTGACAGCCCTACATTTATGTACAATTGGATCAGAAGGTATAACCTAAAAATGCCAGAGCCAGAAATCAATTAAATGTATTTGATTCTTGGCTCTCAGGAATCAGCATATTAGAATGATTTCTGAAGGATCATGTGACACTGAAGACCGGGTTAATATTAAAACATATATATTTGCTTTATTACCAAATACATTCAGCCTTGTTACTGTAAATATGACAAAAAATGGCAAGGTGCTGCGAAATCATACCAAAAAAATCTTATTGCAATGTCTCCGGTCACAGGCTACAACAAACAAAGAATCTCAAAAAACAAGATATTGTAAATGCACTGGTTGGAAAGACTCAATTCCCTCAAAAGAGAATTTAAGATCATTTTTAATAGAATAATGAAGGAACATGAATCTATTTGTGCAACTATAATTGTCAAATTCTGTATGGTTCCCATCCCTAAAAATCAAAAATTAAAGCTTTTAAAAAACAAGCAACTTTGTGCTTTCCTGATCAAATATTGCTGTCATTTACAAACATCATCTGAAGAAATGAGCAGAAACATAGAGGGTAAGTTATTACAACTATACCAATCTGTGACAACCTCTCGATCTCACAGCTCTGGAGCACATTTCTGGCCTAGCAGCAAGCGATGCACGTAATACAAGTTTGACTCTGTCGTGTTTGGATGGTAAATCTCACTCTCCAAAACCTCCACAAGATTTGAGGGTTGAGTTTGTTTAGGACCTCAAATAAATAGTTTATGAATGTTGCATTTGAATCTAGCAAGATACTCACACCAAGGGTTACCATCTAAACATAAGCATTTTAAGTTTGGCCTGTCATTTCCTGATTTCATTTCCCTACAATGAAAGTGTTTTTCAAGTGCTCACTTAATGAACCAAACAGTCTGGTAGAGGCCTTTAAAGAAACATGGAGGTCAAGGTCTTCTCCATAAGTTTTCACAGCAACCTACAGCTCACCTCCACAGGTAGACGACACACACTTTAATCGCATGTACACTCATGTTCAAGTTGAATGTAATGATATACGCAATCAGAGCATTGGTGCATTGTGAAGAAGATAAGGACAAAAAGAGTGCCAGTGAACTGATTCCGTGTCCATGGCGCTGGGTCAAAAAAGCCTCAGCGTTTAAAAGGAAGGTTATAAATACTTTGTGCACTCTGAGTCAGCTGTGCACAAAATACCCTTCTGTTCCTCCTGTCACCTCCTGGTACCTTCACGCTATGTGGACATATCGGAGCAGCAAGGGAAGGAGGGATGAAGAGAGGGGGAGAGATGAGAGGGAATGGGGGGGGACCAGGGGGTGAGGGATAAATTAGCCAAACCACTTAGGTGATTTCAACTAAAATTAGCCATACTGCCTGTGGGCTCCATCAATTCTCAACTTCCTGAAACTCTGACAAGCATAGGGCAACTTTCTCCCAGCGCCCCGGAGAGTCGATGCTCCCTCCCCTTTCCTCCTTTTGCAAGTGGAAGATTCTCTCCTTCGCGATCAACATCTCTCCACTTCTCTGTGAGGATGGACTAGTCAGATGTTAATATTTTAGTTTAGTCCAACAGTTATGGTTTGCATGTTAAAGCGTGTTTTACCTCAACACTTTTTACAGTGATGCTGTAAAAGGAGGATGCTGTAAAACAGTACTTAACAAGGGAATTTTCTTCATTCTTAAAATCTTCATTATCAAGAATCTTTTGTGCAATGGAAAGGTGTCATGGATGACAAAGGTTCTTCATGGAACTATAGATGCCAGACTAGTCAAGAGTGGTATTTTTTTAACTCAAATACTTTAGTTTAGGAATTACAGTAAGTTCAAAAGTTACCGTTTACATCTGATGCGTGCTTCAGAACTCTTAAATAAAGGTCCCAAGGGACGGGTTTCACAATCGTGAAATAGAAGGACCCCAAAGGTTCCCCAAAACAGTTAGTAAAAGAACCACATTTTCTAAGTGTGAAGAATCTTTTTTTTGTGCAGTGGAAAGGTTTCATGGATGTCAAAGGTTCTTTTTCAATAACAGGTAACTTTCAATTCCCAATATCTTGCCACTTTGGAAAGCAAGAACGTTTCTTATGTCCGAGTCCAATCCTGCTCGCGGGTCCAAGGGTGGCCATATTTAAGGGCTGTCCTAAAGAAGTCGTTTGAATGGGGCTTGATCCTATTTACATAGTTATCCAGGACTACAGCTAGACTAACTGGTGCTTCATACAACCAGAGGACTATTCAATCTACAAAACTCACAGTCTTGCACATCACCGTCTGCAAAACAGACCATACGGCTTTACACGGGACGTTTGCAAGATTCCCGACACCGGGCCTCCCAGTGGGACGAGGGATGGACATGTTTCATTCAGCCCAAACGGCACAGATGTGCCCATAAACCCGCGTCACAGCCCGTCTCGGAAAAACGCACCACGCTGTATGATTAAGGAAGACAAATGACTGTGAAGAGCTGTTCTCTCTCGCCCTCTGATTCAAAGAGACGGTTGAGTAGAACCATTCTCTCCGAGACTGCACCAATATGTGCCGCTCTGCCTCACATGCTCCCTGCCTCTCTCTCTTTTTCCCAGGTGTTCCTTCCGTCTGTTGACTCACTCGGAGCTCGTAGAACTCAAACCACATGCTTTCACTCCCGTCTTGCCTCTACCGGGTCATTTAACGAAGAATGTGTCATTTGTTTTCATATATATTTGTAAGGACTTATTCAAACAATGAATATCTAATGGAATCTAATACTGTTTTTGATTTTTTTTGATTTTTTAAATAAAGGGTTCATGATATGAAGAACCTTTAAATTGTGAAACAAACAAACACCTTTCTGAGATGTAAGTTAAAAGAGAAGACTAAATTAATAAAAAATAAATAAAAAATGTATCTCCACACCACTTCACAGGAATCATAGCATGACAAAGGCTACTTGTTTGTCTGGAACACTGGTAACAAATAAATAGTGCTTACGGGAGTGTGCAGTTACATTTTTTATTCATGAAGAACCTTCAACATCCACGGAACCTTGTAAAGTTCTTTATACAGGAAAACGTTTTTTTTATATTCTAAAATGTTCATACTAAGAATAAAAACGGTTCTTTTTCTCTAATATGTTCTTTAGGTAACCCATCATGGTTCTTTTATGCTATCAATGAAAAAAAGGTTTTGGAATCTTTACTTTTAAGAATGTAAATCATCAAAAATCTTTTTTTTTTCACAATGAGAATGCCTTATATGGTCCATTATCTCAGTTTCCAACTTAAACTAGCTAGATTTTAAAACATTGTTTTGTCCACAGGATGTCAACCCTGTTACTATTATATTTTCCTTCTTTTAAACAATGAACTATATAAAATGAATCAAACTAAATTTAAGTGATCTCAAAATCTCCTCTTTTTTTATAACTGAATTCTTTCTTATGCTTTATAGCAGTTGACAGTCTTAAAAAGTCAACCCTGTTACTAAGATTTTGCATACCAAGCAACTTGTATTCGAAAAGTTCTAAAAAAATAATTATAGAAAAATCTGCATTAAATTGGCTTTCTTGTGTAGATTCACAACTTTGTGACATCAAGGTAAACTGTAGAACTGTCACTCTGTTACCGTAAACACATTAACAATACATCCGACAACATAATTTTTTACAATTTAGTAATTTCCGTAGCATTACTACACTATAGAATGTAAAACAATTTTTGTAAACAAGTACATTCTACCAAAAAAAAAAAAAGTACTGTACTGTACTGTAATTCTAAAAACAAAAGTCACCCATTTCAATAAAATGACTGCTTCCTTTCTCTCTAAGGTTATCATTTCATGGGGTCACTGCCATTTTAATAGGGGGAGTGTCATTGGAGACCAAGAATGCTGAATCAGATTTAATTTTGCAAGTGTCAATGACTCTAAAAGAAGGTTATTGATAGGTTTGTCCTTGCGGTGTACCAGACGTTCGCCCTTCAAAATAACAGAAAAACCGGGCAGCATATGGGGTAACGTTTATGCCCACCTGCTTCCCACAGGCGCCCTCTCTCTCTGCCCATACCAAATGGCCAGTCCTAGTCTCTATCTTAACAGACAGGTGGCCAACCTGCCCTGAAAAATTAATTTCACATTTATTGTTAGTGTGTGTCAGGCCTCTCTCAGGACAGCTTGTACGATGGGGCCGTATCCCATATGGTGCTCTATGTAAAGCAATTCATCACCAATTCCAGAAAGATAATGATATTTCAGATTAATATTCAAATGTAGGTATAAAATGCAATTAGAAACATGTGTAAGTTGTTCAGTTTAACATGAGCCCAAAAACGGCTGTGGGAAATGTTCACATTATTACGCACTCATACGCACATGCTCAAAACAAACTTAAAATGGCAGAAAATGTGCTGCTTTGACTCGCTTTGACATGTAATCAGACACGCGTACATGGGTATAAAAAAAAAAAAACACTGACAGCTTCGGTTTCCTGCCTGACTGACTAACCAGACCCACAGACCCCAAACAGATGAAGATGAAGATATTTCCGACACTCCGCTCAAACCAGCCGTGCAGGCGAAACTGACCTATTCCTTAATCAGTTTTAATGAAGACAATGTGAGCTGGTGGTGCCACTGAGACGGCGCACGCTTAAGCGGCTCCCTGATCTGAGAACAGCCACAAAAATGAAGTTGATAAATCCTAACCCAGGAATAGTGAATTCTGAATCGCTCTCCTCCCAGTTTACCTTTCCCCCACAGACTCCTATATCCGTTTGTCCAATTAATGGGAATATTACTCCAATTAAAATGTCACATTCAACATGAATTTCATGTGAGCTTTACGATGGCTTAGTGGGCTTGTTAAATTCTTCAGCGCAGGAAGAACCACTGCCAAAGCCATAATTATAAAACTGCACGAAATAATTTATTTAGACAATTTAGTGTCATTAAATGTGACGGCTTGGTGATAACAAGCCCAAACAAAACTTCACACTGTACGACAGAGCCAATGGAGTGGATTTTATTTAGATTCAATAAGAGTGAATGTAATTACGCAATCTAAGAGCTGATGTTTGCAATGAGGAAATATATTTGTTTGGTTATATTGCTCGCCTTGCGCTCTGATTCAAAAACGTCTGTGAGTGTGAACATCTGCGAGATATTATAAACTGGTGTTTGATTTTATAATCCAGTGACGGTAAAGTCAACACAAAACAGACATTGTATTGTTGGAAAACGTGAGAGAATACTCGCAGGGAAAGATAAAGTTATAGTTCTATAGACTAAATAAACACAGCTTTGGTGAAAAAAAAGGACCATATATATATATATATGTTATTTAGTGATTTAATTGCATAGTAATTACACAGTAATAATACTGTGCTGTAATACATGGTAATTTAGCAAATGTTAATTAAATTGCATAATAAAAAGAAAACACGGAAAAGCTAATTCATACCTAGGTAAACACTATTATTATTATTATTAATGTGTCTATTACTCATTAAGTTTATCTTACATAGAAACATACATATTACACAATTACTTTTTCAGTGTATGAAATTATTCTTCAAGTGTCTTTTAGATTCAAATACATATTTTAAGAAACAAGTCCCAATATAATGCATAAAATGTATCTTTCTTTTTATTTATAAAATCTAATTTATCTGCCTTATTCTCTCTTATCTGAGACTGAGAGAGAGAGAGAGAGCAACAAACTGTATAAATGTATTAAAAAAAGTAAAAAGTGAACAAATTAGATTTAATGTTATCTCTAATATCATACAAGGCATATACTGTAGTGGCTAAATTAAGATAACTCTATGATTTGGCACCTTTGTACAGTGGTGTGCTGCTGGTTGTCTGTTTATCAGCTCTACCTGTGATGTGAGATCCTCTCTGTATGCCTCTGTAGTCCTAAACACCGCTGAGCACCTGTAATTTGTCAGCAGCGGTGTTCAGACAGCCTGCCAGACATACAGGGGGTCAACTTAAATTAAAACCTTTTGATCGCACCGCTGTTCGACATTAGAAAGCTCGCTGCTGCTTTTCACCAATTATGCAACCGTCAACATCTGTTTGTTCCTCAGCATCTTAGCACTTGACCCTCGAAGCTGTAATGTTACGCAAGAAAGCCGCCCATCTCAGATCTGGGTCTAAACTAAACATCGCAACTTACCACAAGTAGCTCTAACAATAGCACTGGATGTAGATGTTAGACGAAAACCAAACCGAGTCTCGCTGGAACAATAGAGCGACTTTCTATAGTTCCTGCAGGAAGAGAGTTAACTTCAACACGTATGAAAATAGATTTATTTTCTTCATGACCTCCACTCTCTCTAGCTCGGGCTGAATTCTTTGCAAATATATGCAGACAAATGTTCCGATCTCTAAGGGGAACATTCTCTGGGAATATCAGAGCGTTTCTTACCTCACATTATATTTCGGGCTTTATCTATTGTTTGTGTCTGACAAGGTGCTCCACTGAATCGGCCGGGCTGTTATATCAAATTCAGTGTAATAACCTCCGGCCTACTTTCGGGAGAAGGAAAAAACGAGAGAGAAACGGAGGAAAGTCGTAAGACAAGGGAGAAGTTACGATGAATAAGAGAGGAGACTTCCAAGGACACGCTGGACTTCCTAATGGAGTCTCCAGGAGCGGCGATGTTGGCCCAGAACGAGGTGAAGAGGACAAACAGGATTCCTGGCCAGTCGCGGAGGAACGCCAGGGTCAAAGGTCAAGAACATCCCATGTTCGCTTTGCTGCAAGCAAGTAAAGGGAGCATAACTGATTGAAAGCACATTATGACTGTAAGATTTACCACTAGTTTTATTATAAGAGTCAAAATCTGCTAATAATTTGACAACAGTTCACCCAAAAATCAAAACGTCAAAAACGTTAAAGCAGAACTGTAGAGTTAGATTCTGTTATTTGTGTTTTCTTTGCGCAAAAAAACAGGATTCTCTGCAAAACTGAAGTTGATCCACTGATGTCACATGGATTGTTTTACCAGTGTTTTTACTATGTTTCTTATAAACGTAAAATTTAAAAACCCCTTGCATATCTATAACTGTTTAAAGGAGTCATACAAAGCCAATATTCCACAAGCTTATATGATTCTTTAGGGTCTTAATGGAAAGTTTGTAATATAGTTTGTTTTAAAATTTCTCAAAGATAGTTTTAAAAATGCTAATTTTACCCTGTCAAAAACAGCCGTTTAGAAATCATTCTGTGTACTTCCCCTTTAAATCTTCACGAGCTTCACTGACCCCGCCCTCATTTCCGAGGCGCTCTCGGAAGAGCTTTTTTTAGGAATTAGGAAAGGTGACTCACAAAGATTCATTAAAAGAAGTTATCCTCACTGCTTCAGTAGGGGAGGCTGGATCATGAATGATTCGCGCGAACATAAACACATTTCAGTTGATCAAGGGGGCGTTTCCCTTCAGAACCAAACGTAAGGTTAATCCTCCGCGTCTTCAGTCTCTCAGATGTCGGAGGTAAATCACTGCTGCTATGTTTATTAATACATTCCACAGCAAAACACCTCAATCCTGCTTGTCTCTGCGTCTCGGTCTGATGACGGCTCACTCAGGGTGGGTCTGAAGTAAGACACCGTGTGACACGCTGCTGTCAATCAACTATTGTGGGAGTGGCTTCTGTCGGTGTGACGCCACACCAACATGCATTTGAGAATGGCTTGATTTCAGAAGGGGCAACTTATTTTTATTACATTAAAACAAAACTACTAGTGGATCTTTATCATTGTAGAGGGGTTGTGTACACACACTCCCAACACACATTTCAGTCCAAACAGCTTGAAAAAGTGCAAGTGGCACCGGAGTAGGGTCACAGTATGAGGGGTTTCTTCAAAATTCAGTTGCAACATGACAATATGGAACTTTTGACAGTTTTTGTCTTCTGCACAGAATACAGCCGTGGATTGATGGAACGTGCGGGTTGAGTGCGTAGAAATGCACATGCTGTTGTTTTTGGCGATGGCTGAGGCTCATGGGAGATTTATGACACTTTAGAAATATATAGCTTGTCAAGTGGAGGCACTTTCAACAGAAAATGCTTATTTTCCCTATTAGACCTCTCCAGCGCACTTCAGAAGCACACGCTCCCACATCAATGGACTACATCAAAAGCTGCTCAGAGTAATAGAGTGGCAAATGCTTCAGTACACAGAACTGTAAATGAACACAGACCTGTCTGGATTGAAGTTTAAACAGCTTACATATTTTATGCAATTATAGATTTTGATTAAAAATCTGATGAAATAATATGAAACTGAGAATAATCTGCCATATAAATTAAATCGGCTTGAACCTGTAACATAGTAGAAAGTACTGTTTATTACAAAGTTAAAATAGAAAAGACAAAAAATAAACATTTTAAATACATACTTAGTTATTGATGCATTTTAATATACACCTTTCATTCATTAAAGCGTCTTGAATAAAATATTATATGTATATTCCCTAGTAGGGAATATACGCAACTCTTGGTTTTTGTAAACATCTATGGACTGGAGACATATGGGTAACTAAGACCCTAAGATGCTTTAGTGCCAAAGCTATCATTAAAACCCAAAATAGAGGCCTGATTAACCCATTTTAAGAAACAATTTAACCAAACTGACGCACTATACGGTGTTTAATTCAAACTACTGCCTCCTCTTTTGCTGCCATCTTGAGCTTTGGGCCTACGATAATTCCATATGCCTCCATCAAAACAAGCACTCGAGGGCTTTATTGGTAAACCATCAACTTTTAGTTGAAAGTAAAACAAATGACAGACGTTCGGGCCCCTTGGCGTCACAGAGCGCGGGCATCGCAGCAAAGACATGCAGTTCGACAAAAGCCCGGCCAAGCCTGAGCTGGATAGAGGTAAAAGACGCTCCTCCTCAAACGAGCGCATCGTTCTTCAAAAGCCTCCTGCTATTACCGCCGCTTCATCAAGACACTCGAGGGGCTGGTTTACCCCCATCGGGCCGCCTGGAGCTGCCGGCCAGCCCGTGTCCCTGCGAGGTGCTGCCGCGAGGGGAGAGATGGGGCTCGGACCCGATGGGTCCTCCGAGCCGGGTCCGCGCCGCACGGCTGAGGCTCCCGCCAATTCCCAGTCCAACTGTCACTGCTGGCACGGGCCTCCACCCCTTCAAGCACATAATCTGTGCTCGCATGGCTGTTAAAGCCCTCCGCCATCATCGCACAGCCCGTCTCCGTCACACACACGGGACTGCAGAGCATTGTCTGCGACTGTGCGCTTCTGTCATCAGATATGAAAGGAAACAAAAGAACTCTACAGTGCTTCTTGTTTCTTGATCTGTAACAGGAAAACTTTGGTGCATTTGTCGTCCCACAATTCAAACCGCACAAGAGCGCCGACTCTAAAAATAGAACACATGCATCGAATATTCTTACAAATAATGGATAAGGAAGACCGCACCCATGCACTAAGATGTGATTGGAAAGCACGTAATTTGCTTGAAAAATGTTGACAGGATAGAGGAATACTACAATCAAATTCTTTAAAGTGTCAGTCTGCAGGTATTTCACCACTGATTTCTCATTTTATTAAAGTGTCGTCACATTTACATTTCATTTAGTTGGGTGAAATTCAGACATTTCATCTTAAAAACAAACTGGACTAATGAAACTGGACTTTGGCTTTGCAAAAAAACTTAATGCAATGGAGGCTAGAGTGACTTTTCTGCCTGTTTCTTAACCAAAACCTAAACCAGTAGCAACCAGTAAATATATTTATTTTAGCAAACAAAAATATTTCTGGAACATCTGAATATTGAATTATTGAAAGTTAAAAGTATCAGAATTACTAATTTCACTTTTGCGCCGCTACCACGTGCAAGCTGCAAACACCTTGCAATAAAATTCACAATTCAAGCTCACAATTTGCCATTACGATGAAGCAAAATATACGTTTTGAGAAATACTGATAGAACTCATTCATTACGAAAAGCTTCTTGACTGGCAACTGAAACAAAAACCTCCATCAGAACCAGTTCCAAAGCAAAACAAATCAATCTACTTTCTCACAAACATCCTCGATAAAACTACAGTCTCATATTTTGTAAAGATGGCAGTAAATGTGTCACATGGTATCCACCGCATCAATCTTAGGACACATGGAAGACTTCCCACTGCCGTCCTTCTCTCCACATCTTCCAGTGACAAAGCTCTAACGTCGCGCACATCCAGGTGAGAGCGTGGAGCGTGGTGCGTGTCACAGAGCGAAAAATGGCCGAGCTCGCCATGCTCAGCCGTCTCCTTTAATTGGGTAAAACAAAGTAATTTGAGTGCAGCGCAGGGGGGCGTGAGGGGCTAAATGACAGGACAGAAGGTCAACGCTTCTCCCTTACTCCACCAAGCGTCATCCACCAACACGCCCAGCATGATTTTGAGTTAATATTGAGATCTATTATCCAGCAGCCCTCCGCCATCTGCCCCACCTTGCGTGCCGGCTCAGGCAATCAACTGTACTTGCTGTGAGAGACAGGGCTACAGTGCATTTTTCAGCTACTGTATGTGTGCAGTGCATTGTGGGTCTATCTGTCTTGTCATGTGGTTTAGAAACTTCAATGCATCTTCTGCTGCGGTGCGACAGTGCTGATTTCTCACGTAGTCTTAGATTACTTAGTCTAAACCCTAAATGGCATGGTAAAAATGCACAAATAACTAAAAATATGGGTTAAAGGATCACAAGGGTTCAACAGTAAAGAAAACGAGGATCTCAAGTAACTGGGTAATAACGTTACTGTGATACATTAAAAGATATAGATCGTTTAAATGTACCTGAAACAGTGAAAAATGTGTTCTGCCCCCGTTTTATGAGATATTCCACAATGCCAAACACACTGACAAAGAAATCCTCTCACGCTTATCATGTAACAGTGGAGTAACAAGCTATTTGTGGCAAAAAGACAATCGAGTGGTTTTCAAGGAACCTTTCCAAGAGCGTTCAGCGGAGGGTCAGGAAGAACAACGGCTGATCCTTTAGGGAGGTCACGCTGGTGTTTCGACAAAGTATGAAGATTACACCACTGTGAGATAACCGGAGCAGTGCCTCAGGTGCACACACACACACACACACACTGAACGCATTGGTTTCAACACAGAGCTATTTCCACATTCCTCTGGCCGCTGGCCTTCTCAGATGTTTCAACAAAGCAGCTGTGGTTTTCAATGAAAGGAAGAAATAACAGAGACAGAAAAATGTTTAAGGGAGTTACTTCAAACAGCTGAATACTTCACATACCAAGTCTGCCACCATGCACATTAAAGCTATTCAAATTGAATATTTCGTTCTGTAATAATATCCAAATTACCTGTAAATGCAGAGTAAGCTTATTGAATTACAAAAGAACATTGCATCTCTTTTACCTGATCTACTTCAGTTAGAAAAGGGATGTGTATTGCACATCGCATAGGGTTAAAAATTTGAACCCTCAAATTAAATACAACCTTAAAAAAAAAAAAACTCAAATCGCATTTCTTTTCTGGTTAGAGATACAACAGGCCAAACAATTAAAAACAGTATACTTACACTACAGAGAAACCTAGGTATTTTTGACTTGGGCCAGTAAGTAAAAAACGAAGCACCCTAGCAACCACATAGCAACAAGCTAAAAAAAACACTCTTAATACATTTCGCAACTGCATATCAATGCCTTTCTCAATACCCTAGCATTTGATGGCAAGTTACAGCTAATGCACTTTGCAGCTACTACAAATGACTGCCCGTGTATGTTGTTTTTCTCCCAGGTGCGGCACATTCTCAGATCAGGAGATGTGCGACGCTTTGGGCTATGTTGGCACAACCTTCCTGGGAATAATCCTTTAATGCGTCCCATGAATTAGCATGAAGCGTTGTGGGGGAAGGGGGTTGCCGCTCACCTATAAGCAAGTGTGTACCACAGGGCTCTGTGCTAGGCCCAATGCCTTTAGGGCTCAATCAGGTGTTATATGTCTGTTTTAGGACACTGCCATCAATCTCCCCCTCTCCATTCGCTCTCCCACGTGGGATCAAATCACCACCCTCAAGTACGTACTTAAGCATCGCGTCCCAGCTGCCAGCTTTTGTGCTCCGACGGTGCTTATTTGTCAGTTCTTTGTTACACCTAGCTTTGGTGTCCTGTCTGCACAGTCTCCGCAGAACAAATAGGTGTTAAAGCTCATATTAGAAGGATGGTGTAAATGTGCCATCTAATTCAATCTGTATCAAAGGAAGTTTCAAGGAGGAGGCAGGACAAATGAGCTAATTGACAATTTCAGTTTGTCCACACATAACCTTTACCCTGTGGATTTCTACAACTCAGAGCAATGGTTGGCTTCCAACTTTCTTATCTTATTCATCAAAACAATTGTCAACAATTTAGATGAAAAAACTATTCCAAATATGTATGTCACAGAAACTGGATAATCTGCTATTTTGCACGACCAGACGCTAGTCATGCTTGGCACATTTACATGATGCATTCATGACTCATTAGCTTTATTGAAGGCAGGGGTACTGAGTGAACAACAAAAAATTCAGTCATCTTGACTGACTGAAGTATCGCGTTTTTGTTCACCGAGGTGTTCTTTTTATTCGTTTTTCCTCTTCGGCGCTGAGTGATAGAGCATGAGGCAGTGAACATTAGGCCTCGAGCCACAAGGAGGGCGAAAGTGAGTGGGGAACCTATGTTGACACCTCACTGGCTCTGTTAATCTGACCTGTGAGTGATGGTTGGGAGTTTGAAAGGCACTTTGTCCAATTAGAACCATGCAGCAAATTTCCACCTGGCCCTGACAGAGATGAAGTGGCTCTTTTGAGAAGACACAGTGGCTTCCAGCCAGGTAAGAGAGAAGTCCAAAAGGTTCTAGTCCAGCTAGCAATTAACAAACCTCCACTGGACAACCCCCTAAATGCAAATTGAAATATAATGAGAATTCTCGCTATCAATTAAAACCAAAGAATGTCATTCACCTTGGCACCTTTCAAAAGCAGACAAACTGCCGTGCGCTGTGTTAACACCACACCGAAGGGTCAATCACTGTCACAGGGAAGGAAGTCGCAGAGCAGTGTGCAGCAAATGGACTCCCACCGATACAAGAGACAGATGTGTCTAATAAATAGCCTGACACATAATAACTACCTATTTTCTTGAAGTGTATCTGCAGACAATAGTACAAATGTGAAAAATCAAACATTAATTCAGCTTATTCCCTCAGTGTCGTAGCAGTGGGCCATTAAACTACTTAAAATAAGCCACCTTCCCTGCGACTATACTTCGCGTCAGCCTTTTTTTATGCACATTATATGTGATAATCCTTCCCAAAATTAGCCTTTCATTTGAAGCCCAAAAAGGAAAAATTTACCCAAAAAACAAAAACACTATTTGAAATTCCGTACACTTCTACTCTTTCATGATGGTTGGATCCTAGACATTCAAGAAGCAGTTACACTTTACTGATGTCCAACCTGCACCATTATTGAAGATTATTAGTGAATCATGACATACATTTTGGTCTGTTTAACAAGCAATGGCTTTAAAGACTTGCAAAATAGTATACATTTCATAGAGATTTTTGTTGTTGTTTCTGGAGCTCATAATGCCATAGTCATTATGAAATGTCATCGGATGGAGACGATCTATTTGAAGAAATGATTTCATGTTCCAAAGAACAAAAAACTGCCTTAGGACTTTGTGAATAAATAAGTATTCATTTACGGAAATCACAAAGGCTTGTGGAAAAGCAGATGATTTGATAAACAAATTCAGAAAGCATCTTGCTGTTTGAGCAGATGCATATCAAGATTAGTCAAATTTGCGCCCAGATCAGTGTAACACTGATCTTTACCATCCCACAGATGACTTTCAGTAAAAAAGTGTTGGAGAATTTCCTCAAACACAGTGGCACCACTGTCCTCCAACTTTTTCTTCGTTAAAATGCAATCAATTGTCATACGTCTGCCAGCCATGTGGCACAAACTTCAATCTTTTAATTTGAAATTAATGCACCAATTATAATGGGGTCTCGGAAAGGAATAATTTCACATTTCAAAATCCTTGAACATTAACTGATGGCTTCCATCTTCCCATTTCTGTATGTCTATTTCTGTCTGTCACATAAAAATAGGGTTTTAATAACCTGACATGGGGTTAATTATTGCATCCCGGGCACCACATTAGGAAAATAAAGCGGTAAAATACTGATCGATAAGGCTGGTAAACTTTGGCCTGAAGATGGAGGGACGTGATTGGTGCAGCAAACATGACAGCGCGAGAGCCCTGTTCTCCATCACTGCCAGAGTCCAGTGGAAACGTCGTTCTCCATCACTGCTGCATCAATTCCACACATCCACAAGCTGAGATGAACTATTCATTATGGAAAAGAGAAATCTCATCTTCTGTTTATGACATCACATGGAAAAAGACTGGGTCACAAGTTAACAATCCAAAGTTTCCAACAGTCTTGCGGACATTGTAAATCAGAATTACTCAGTGGCCAAATGCAGTCTGGGTAAAACGAGAGCGCTCATAATCTTTTGGTTCGCTGTTAGATTATGTGTTACATCATTAAGTGAATGAAAATAATACTAATAATACTAACAAGTTGTTCCAAACCTGAATGAGTTTCTTTCCTCTGTTAAAAGCAAAAGACGATACATGAAAGAACCTGGGTAACCAAACCTGGTAGCCTTTGACTTCCGTTAATCATTAACACACACATTCTTCAAAATGTCTTATTTTGTGTTCAGCAGACAAAAAAAAACTGTCAGAGTTAATGGCTTAAAAATATAGAAATATGCTGCATGTAAAAGGTTATTTTTAACCTACAATAAATAAATACAACAAAGCCAGTCTGTCTACAGAATAACTGTACAAAATAGTACTATTACATGTACATGAGTCATCTATCACAAAATATTAATTTGTGTCTATTACAAAAATTAGGAATGATCAGATTATGACTTGACAAAAAAACAAAAAACAAATTCAACTTTAAAATATAAAAAAAGCAAAAACACATTTTGAACAAAGGACCGTTCTCAATATCATACAAGCTTTTTGTGCATAACACCAAAATTGATATCAAGAATTGTGGAAGTCCTGGTTTTATCGACTGAGATTTTGGCACCACGACAACCCTTAATTATTCAAATTAAACTGATAAATGAACAGAAGTGCGCATGGCTTAATTTAACATAATTTAATAAGTACCTAAAAGGATAATGGTAGAGTAAATGGTGAAATCTCAGCCTGAGAGAGTTAAGTTGAAGGTCAGGAAGGACAAACCAAGTCCTCGGCGAAACCTTGTCCCCCTCCCAACCACTGTAAGACATTTAAATAAGAATGAACTAATGGATTCACATTCAATGTGACTCAACATGATTAATAGTTATGGGCATTGTTTAACCACTCTGGTCCACTGGTTCACTGTAATTGGTGAACAAAAAAAAAAAACTAGAGAGTGGGTCTCTGATATTAATAATTAGCTGGCTGAATCGTCACAGGAAGAACCGAGTCTGTCCAAGCCTGCACGATTTTAATCAAAGACGGAAAATAGAAGCTGATTATAATCTGCATTGAGAAGTCACCGGGGGTGTTTGAAGAATACGACATGCCCGGATGTGAGGATAATTTGATTAAGAGCTTGCCGCACCTGAAGGGACAGAATTTCTGTCTCTTTTTAACTCTATTTACTGGATTAGGCGCCGCTTCTTAATCATATATGAATAATCAAGTACATTGAGTGACACTAATTCAAAATGAGGCTTATCTTATTGATCAGCCTGATTTTTATTTGTTAGGGGACCCGAAATTGTTTTAACAGGGGAAGGATGAGCAGTCACTTAACTTAGTCATCTGAACGCGTGTTAAAACGAGTCAAAATCAATTATACGCAGAAATGGCTGAATAAATGAAAATTACATGCATGAAACACGTCTGGGGCTGTAAGACCTAAAAATTCAATTTGATACGAGCGAGTGAAGAATAGGTGTTTGCGTAATTTATGAGACAAAGAGATACTGTGAAATAAAAAAAGAAGTAAGCTGCATACACACACACACGTGAAATACAAGCCAGACATTGTGACTGCAGTGACTCGGAATTCATGGCAAATACATGCACAGAAAACATCAAGCCAAGTGCAGGAAACGGCCTACTTTAGCTGCTTCTACATACTTGCTTTTATAAGCATGGTAAACAACTTGTAAGGGAACATTTTAAGATGAAAAGCAGACAATATTACACAATTTCATTGTCCAATCCAAAGGAAGAGTAAGACAAATGGAAACAAAGCCTTTTCTTGTTGTCTACGCAAGAATTTGGCTCATAGAGTCCTAACCCCTGAAAGAAAGAAACTGTTAAAGTTTTCATTTTCTATGATATTTGCCTCTAACTTTTTACATTCCTGCCCAGGTTCAAGTTCTTTAAAGGTATTGGGTAAATTTCAATGCTTCACTGCTTAAAAAAAGAAATAATATTTAATTAGGTAATAATTAATATTAAGCCTGCACTGTAAAAATAAATTCCGTCAAATTTACAGTGAAAAACTAGCAGCTTTAGTTGCTGGGGGGGACATACAAATTGAGCCATATTGAACAAGGCCGTGTAAAAATCGATGCATTAACAGCTATTTGGCTATTGGTTCATCTTATTCATTAGTAGACGCAGCCAAAATAAGGACAACAGAGAAGAACAGGACAATAAATGGAATGTGTCACATGCAAAGAAGGTCTGGGAAATGCTAGACGGTAGACACTGCTCTGTTACAGCCTTAAGTTAATCAAATGACAACAACTCTATCAATATTCAAGACCACGTTTTTACATAAAAACGTTTAAATGAAAATTAATTCAACAACTATTTATAGCTATTCTTACATCAAACCATTTTTCTGTAAATTACAGTTTAACAACTGAAACCATTTATATTCAATTTAGCCCAAAAAAACATACTTACATAAACTTACAAACTCATAAATAGTCGCAATGAATTAAACCAATTCAAATGTTTACAGAAATTGTAACAATTAATTAAATGAGCACAACTATTCGTAAAACTTCTTTTTTTTTATGTCAATCAATTCAACAACAGAAACATTAATAAAATTGACAAATTTGACGTCTAAACGTTTTTCAAGAACTTGGGCAAATGGCAACACTACTGCACAAAACCAAAACCTTACGAAAAGACCATTTATAAAACTATTATTCTATAATTCTCGTTACAACAGCTAGCGATTGTTTAAATTGTTTGAAATAATCAGATATATGGTCACAAACCAATATGATCTGCAGGCATACTTTAACATAAGATACGTTTTCTTTTTGGACGCTTTCAAGTTTCCATTATATTGACATTAAAAGCAGTCTGCAGCACTTTAGCTTCATTATCATGAGTTGTTTGGGCCTCCAGAAATCCCACTGAGAAATCCTGTTGACCTTGGTCATCCCCTACCTCTCCCATGAGGCCCCGAATGAGAGGCCCATTTCCAGGCCCTGCACCTCAGCATCACGTCCCCACGACACCACTACACCACAGATCTAGTTAGGTCACAGCCCCACCCCACAACATTAAATTTAGACCTCTTTAAAGGCTTCCCATAATGCATCTGGAGTGCATTAATTCATTACTATTTAAACTGTCTATCTCAGATATTAACTTCTGTAAATGGGACGTAGATCTGAGACGTCCCCTGCCGCTGGAGATGTTGCATCAAAATCTGGTTCTTGTCACAAGCGGAGGGCATATTTGCCAGCCCCAGTTCGGCCACTGGTGGCTTTAACTCCAAAATAAGCTCTCCCATCAGAGCAAAACTTTTAGTTCAAAGAGGGTAAACTTTGTCTAATTTGGACGCCGCCACATTAATTATCCATGAAATATCAATATAGGAGATGTGGGACACTTCTTACTTCTAGTACACTTCAAATGCAGTTTAAAATTGTAAGATTTAAGCTACCTTTGGGTAGTGCTTATTTCGAACACTTGCCAAATGTTTCTCGCACCATCTGCAAACTTTTTCGACTTTTCAAGACCTACTTTCCTGGAAAGCATGGGAACTTCAACTGGAATGAAATGAACGTTGTTGCATTAAAAAACGTTTAAAAAGTTTAGCTACAAAGTAGATTGACAGGAAAGTTTTATTATTGTATTATTGTCCTTTATCGCATTTATAGAATATGGCATATGCTATTCAAAAATGACCTGATGTTCTTATTTATATACGCTCAGCTATAAAACAACCACTGTGCCTCATTAATGAATGAAATATGAGCAAAAATGTTAGTAAATCATTTTTCAGCTTCAATCAGTTCAATGAGTCTAACTAAAATGTAAAATCAGAAGCAATTAATTAATCGACTAAAGCCATCACAACTATATAGTATATAGTAACTATATTGTATAACGTACAAACCATTAATTCAATCATTCTAACTAAAACCACTTATAGATTGGCAATTCATTAAACAACTAAAACCTTTGGCATTAGCTGTTACTAGGGGTGGGCGAAATAACCAAAATCTTCTTTCACGGTATAAGCAATTTTCTACCTCGATAACGATATATATCACAATATAGCTTTTGTATCTAAAAAATGCATTAACACAAATTCAAACACAAAGAAACTGTTTCATATAATGTAATTGTATTTAAACTGAATTGCAACAATACTTTAAGTAAAAAAAAACAACAATCATACTGTTTACTGTAAGTTTAATGTTTTTTTTCTCAGAACAACAAGTACCAACATAGTGCCTGACAATATACCAGTTTCCACGGGACATTCTAAAACGCTTCTTCTGATAATCACAAACTACTGTCAAAACAACGAACCCATGTTCGACAGATAAAGTGAACAATATCACGTTAAGCTGTTTCCTTATAATGGACTTCTATGGGGGAGAAAATGATTAACGTGATATTATTCACTTTATCTTTATCGTTGGTTTTGTCACAAAGTTGATAATTTGGCAAAACAGTCTCTTCCATTGTCGAAGATAATGGTTACGTAACGTGCAACGTCACATGATCTCAACTGCGGTTAAGACGATAGACCAAAATCTGTACCGGTTGACAAATTTCTACCAGTTAACCATGTCTACCGGTATACCGCCCACCCCTAGCTGTTACTAATACCGTGCATATTTTTTCCAAATCACGTTTCCAAAGCTTCATGAAACCATTTTTACGCAAATTACAATTCCACTTAAAAACTGCTATCTAAAAATGAGCTGATGTTGTCACTGATGTGTTCAGCCATAAAACAACCAATGGGCCTCGTTATTAAAAAAACAAACAAATAATCATTCATAAAATTTGTGTCTTCATATTAAAATTAATTCAGTTTAAATCATTGTAATTGTTTTTTTTTTTTTTAAACCAATATTTGTTAAACAAATACAAATGTTCAAACTTAACATCAATTGTCTCAATCATTTAAACTAAAACTGTCAAACTATTCTTGCATTTTTCTTTTTAAAATCGACAAATACTCACAAAACCATTTTACGTAAATCACAATTCAACAACTGAAATTATTCATGAATCTATTGGAATTTTTAATCAATCAACACGTAAAAACACGCTTGCGTAAACTTGCGCAACTAATTAAAATAAGACTTTCAATCGTTAGACTACAACTATTTGTAAAACTACACAATTCTCAAATGTACTTTAAATTTAGTAAAACCATTGAAAACGTAAATTATTACCAACAATTTGGTAATAGCTATTCACAAAGCACTTTTTTTTTATTATGTTTTAGTTATGTCCTCTTTTGGAAGCAGCTTTACTTTCACAATCCCTACACATTATATTGAGTCACCAAAGTGCATGCAGGCCAAAGATGAAATGTTTTATACAAAAAAGCTGTTAATAAGATTAAACATTAGGCTTCTTTCAAATGTACACATGATACTACAACTGAAAGTCTCGTGATAGCTACAGATTGACGATAACTTTAGGATTTTATAATGTCTGACTAGTCACACTCTCAGTGGTGGACTTTGAGTTGTGGCGCACGGCAATAATTTCATGTGAAAATGCTGAGACCTGTTTCAGGGCTTCTAAGAGATATTGATTGTTCCCAGCTTCAACGTGTTGTTCTGCCCTGTTTATCTAATATAAACCGCATCAGTGATCAGTCTCTTAAACCAGTAGAGCACTTAGCCAGAATCTGACGTCTCTTTGGAGGAAAGGAGCTTTGGAAAGTTAATCGATTGTTTATGGTAGATCACACACGAAATACGTTAAATGACACAGCTTAACCTTTGAGCAAACGCATCGTACAAACAGCCGTCTTAAACCATAGCATGGTGTGATACATCACACCTCTGATGTTCAAAAACAAGAAGGGGAGGCATCATTATGTCAGGAGGAAGGCTGCCAAACAGCGATTCTCATTTTGGGTTCTTCACTCCAGAATGTTGGCCTGGCTTTCGCTTGGCATTGCAAAACAACTTGGCTTTGCACAATGAAGTTGGTGTTTTCAGCTGATCTGAGACTAGTCAAAAAATTTGGATGGCTTTTAGAAATCTCAAGAAATGTCTTGGTCATATATATACAAAAACCAAAAGAAAGAATGCATTACAAATTATTTTTTGCTTAAAGTCTTAATTAAGAAAATTAAGCAGATTTTAAATTTTTATATTTAAACTTAATTCAAATCATTAACATTTTATCGCTAAATATTTACTTTAAAGTATACTATTTAGTTTTACATTTTAATCTAAATTTTCATTTATAAAAAGATAATCATATATGTATTAATTCATATTCATTAATTCACAATATTTTAATAATGGACTGGTCATTTTTCAAGAAATTATAATAAATGAGCACAGAAATGCCCAAGCTTCAAAAGAATGAATTAGAATCATAAAAGTAATTAAATAACTTTATAAAATAAATAGTAATGTCAAACAATTAATCATGATTATATATGTACTGTGTATATTTATATAAATACACACAAAATGTTTACATGTTGATATATTTACATTTGTATATTCTCCTAATTCGTATTATATATAAATAAATATATTTTATATATATATATAAACAATTTGTTTTTAATGTATGCATGCGTTTCCACTTCGAATGTTGACTACTGTATACCTAATAAATATACATGTATACACACATTTATTTTAAATAAATTGACTGAAATTTGGTTGAATTTCTTTTTTACAATATTTACCATCTGAATAAATAATTAAACAGTTTTTGTGGCATCACTTTTTTGTTGTTTACTAAAATTTTACTTCTTTCAATATTTTTTTTTATTATTATCATTTTTAAAGATCCTTTTAACAGTAAATATTGTTCATCAAGTAAATTGAATATATTTAGTACAAATATTTTATTTACATCAACGTTCACCTTGACAGCCATAAAAAATACATATATTTGGCGGGGGGATATAAATACATTTCATTTTCTTTTTTTCTTGTGGGATTTCTCCTTGTGGACCTCTAAGGGTTATCTGGGTCATTTTGCCATTTTGAAATAGCATTATCATATCATTTTATTTTTGTATTATTATTTTTTTTTTTTGGAAACAAACTTATACGGCTTTGGAAAGACATGGGTAAATGATGACACGGTGTCCATTTCTGAACCAGCGCTTCGTCACACAATGGCCATTTTCCAGATCAAGATTAGTGAACGCAACTGCTTCCAAATAAGCACAAAAGGGTGAGTTCCTCCACGGCGCTGCTGAAGTAAAGGGAAATCCTAATCCCTGCTATTTGAGAATGTCAGCGGCTCCTGGAAGCATGGCTGTCAGATAGCGCTGGGCTTCAGGAGACTGTTTTGGTACAGAAACCTTGTTTAGAGGCCTCCACTCCTCTACGGCCCATCCGTCTTCTGTCATCACTGGGTAAACATACTCCACACTCGCTGTAAAACAGCACTGGCTGCAGTGCTAACAGTCCAGACCAGAGCCAGTGACTGGAGCCCGTACCATGCTGGGGTTTTCAGCAGCGTGTTGCTGACCAGCCAACAAAAACAACTGCCATGGCCAGACTAACATTAAGAGGTGTCTGCTCCATTAAAAGCAGCATGTTACTGCATATCTGTATCCAGACTGAAGCCAGCCAGCTTGTTAAACGAATATTTCCGTTCAAATTAAAAATCCTGTCATTATTAAAAGTACAAAGGTGTACTTTCTGAAAGTGCACCAACCCAGTGACAACTTTCATACCTTTATTCAAAGAGTGCAGCCAGTCTTTTTAATATAATGAAAGTAAATAAATAAATTAAATTAAAATGTGCAAAAGGAATCACAGAAAACTTCCAAATATTATTATTTTTTAATTATTATTATTATTCTAAGTATATTTTCGCAAATTAAAATAATAATAATAATAATAATAATAATAAAAGTTTTATTGGAATTTTTTTACTTACGGTTTTGGAACAATGTTTATTTTTAAGAGCCATTTAAACATACTTTCTCATTACCATTAAATAAATAAATACTAGTTAAATCACTTTTAATAAATTATTTTGATTTAATTATTAATCATTATTAATATTTATCACTGTGATTTATTATAAAAGAGTGATTAGCACATCATAAATATAATAACAAAAAAAAAACTAAATTATAACTGAATTGATCTGTAAACTTAAAGAGAGCAAATTAAGTACATTCTTTATAAGTTGAGTAAACAGTTTTTATAGTGCAGTCAAATCAATTAATTGCGATTAATCTACACATACATGTATATAAATAATATAATAATATACAATATATATTTGCATTAAAGAATATAAATATTAATATGTGCATGTGTGTGTACATATAAATATACACGGTACACAAACACATATTATGTAAACAAACTTTTATTTGGATGCGATTAATTGATTTGACAACAAACATGCTGCTAAATGTGACTGTATTCATTAAATAAATATATAAATATGTACATAAATACATGAAAACAAGAGGTCCCTCAAAATGAGAAAAACATTTCTGGGATAAGCACTCCTTTAAACTCCAGACAGGGTGCGATCATGTTGAATGTGTTAAAGTGAACAGGTTAAGCCGGAGCACTAGGAACGCTAGGACGTTAAGCGCCGGTGTCACTGCACAATATCTGTTAGGCTAATTGCAGGGTTTGAATAAAAAGGCTCAGCTTGGCTCATTCAGCCGCTAAAATATCCCCCCTGCTGGAAAGAGTCAATCAGCACACCGCCAGGTGACAGATTTCACCATCACACTCTGACACCGAGGCTGGGAGCAAGCAAAATATTGTTGTCTGCCATGCCAACTAATAAGTAATTATAGTCTAGTCCTTCACAGATGGCAGACCCCACAGTCATTCCGCTGTCTTCCAATAAAGGAGAAATTAAGTTAAGGCGCTGCTCTGCACATGTGCATCCACAACGCCAACAAACCCCGGTCTAAACAAACCTCCACCGTGCCTGAGAGTTAACTGGAAGGAGCCCATTAAAACAAGCTCATGACACTGCAAATCTACTCAACGTGATTGATGCAAAGCCTCCGATTCCTGCGCACACATGTAATTGTGGAGGTGTGCGTGAGGCAAAAGGTTGAAAGGAAGAGCTGTGTTTGGAGTTACTCCAGGCTGAACCATCTGAGAAGAAGTTTTCTTCCGAGATTAAAAAAACAAAGCAACAGAGGATTTTGTCGTTGCTTACACTATCAGTTAAAAGTGTGGAATAATTGACTTTTCCAATGTTTTCGGAAGTCTACTGCTCAGTTTTCATTTGATTCAAAAATACAGTAAAAACCGTATTACTGTAAATACATTTACAATTAAAAATAACCGTTTTCTGTTGAATGCACAAATGCATTTTTTTTCTGTGATACAAAGCTAGATTTTCAGCATCGTTACACTAGTCATAATGTGTCATAAGTGTTGAAAACCATTAAGCTGCTTAATATTTTGTGGAAATATCGATATACTATCATTTTAAATTTTAGGGTGAGACTAAAAAATAAATGAAATTAATACTTTCAGCAAGTTATAGCAAAGTTGTTTTGTATAATTATGTTAATATTTTAAATAATTTTACAAAAGATTCAGTGCAAATAAATAATGTGCGATTCAGTTTCCATAAAAATATTAAGCTTTTACCATTGAAATGTGTTATTTTATCACTGTCTGATTTTGTTTCTGTTTTGTTGTGTGATTCCCATAATTCACAAAGAAGACTCGCATTACATTATCTTTACAGTAACAGTCCTTTAAAATAAATAAAAGGCTGAAATTATTAGCAATGTTTTTCGGACTATCTATATTTACTACTTTTTAGCTCCATTAAATAAAAATGGAATGGATCCATTACATAAAAATTTGGTGGAAAGAGAAAACTAAATCCTCTCAATCAAAACTTTGAAATATTATCAAAACAATATTATAAATAATAATATTAATATTAAAGTCATCACTTTTGCTTTCTTTGAGCATAAAAATGAGTGAACACAATGCATTTTCTTAACAGACAAGCTATACCTTCCAACAAAATTATGGATTGTTTTTGTAATATTTACGAATGTTGACACACAATATCCCACGATAGCAAAAACAATATTTCAAACCTTAGATACAGTATAAAAAAACCTCTGCTTCTGCAATGATACCAGTTCAAAAACCATATCAATATCAAAAATACATCTCGGCTGATAATAAACAAACAATTGAATAATTTACACATCAATGTATGTTGGGTAAATTGGGCCAACCACAGCTGATTCCAGTCTGGCTTAGACTCAGTTCTTTTTTCTATTACATTTACACTCATACAGTAAAAGGAGGACTTTGAGGAAGTCACCTACTGGTGGAAGAGTGCAGCCCAATTTGATCAACGGTTGCCTCCACTATACGCATCTTTTTCAACAGGTAAGTATTGCATTTTCGACGCCTTTTGTGTGCATTGGTTGGTGGATTCGTTGCAACCCGCGGACCAATCCTGTGCACCTCTACTCCCAATTCACTCCACGGTTTCCTCGCTGCAGCCAATTAGAGCGCTTCATTTGGATTTAAAAAGGCAGCTGGCAGCATGGCAATGGAGGACGGCAGGGATAGATGGCGAGATGGTGTCACATACGAAGGAGTTGTGGTTTAGAGTTGGATAAGTAAATATGATTAGAGTGTTTTGATTGTGTTTTATTCTGTTACAGTTTTCTTTCTTGCATAACTTTTTCAGTTGCTGACACCTATATTTGACAATATCGATAGCATCAGCCTCACAACCACGTTTCATGGATATTTGGTTCACTGTGAGCAATACTGTAAAACTTTTTCTGTTCTATCACACCGTGTTTCTACTGTACCTGCTGTAGTAAACAGTAAAGGGAAAAAATATTTGGAATGCTTTTGAACGTGAACATTACTGTACATGTGGACATACAGTTCCCAACCAAGAAATGTAGTGTCAAAACGCTGGATTGCATGTTTTGCTTGCACATAACTGTAAAACTGAAACATAAAAGTCTATGCAGTTGTTGTAATGTCAACAATAGCCAGTATTTTGAAACCTGGTGTACTTTGATTGACTGCATGTACCTTGTGAAGTGAAAACAAGTGTTATTCTTTGACAGAATAATTTCATTTTGACTCAGATTTCCAGTGTTTTGGTAAAGTTGGTGTGTGCAGAGAAAGATGTCTTCTATTTTGAAATGAAGAGTTAGTATGTACTTTATAAAAAAATGTATTTTTCAGAAGAAAATTATCCATTTGGCCAATTGTGTTTTGTAGGTGTGAGTCTGTGTTAAGAGTTTAGAAAAAGTATCTGAAGTACAGTAAGTGCTTGTTAGCGACTGAAAAAAACTGTAATGACAGAATTTTCATTTTTGGCTGAACTGTCCCTTTAAGAAACTTCAATTCTGCTCTACACCTTTTTAAAAATAGCCAAAAACAGAGCTTATATACTGACTGTTTTCTCTGACTCGCTCCTTGAGCACTGGAGGAGGCCGAATGCAGTAATAACACACTCTTTAAATGATTTAAGCATTTGTGTGCTTGCCTGTCTGACCCTTTGTTATCCTTCAAGAACCTCCTTTAAACAAGATGTCAAGTGTCAACACTCGGGGTTAAAACAGCATGTGCCGCTCTTCAGCTTTGCCTTTTGATTACTAGAAGGTCAAATGTGAAGTTTTTCTGTGGATGAGGACAAGCAAAGGTAAAAAAATAATAACAGATAAAACATGGTTTGGTCAAAGGCCATGTGTGGGCATGGTGTAAAAAAACCCAAAAGGGGAAATTTGTTTCTTTCTTAAGTCTTTACATCCAGATGTCGGTTTCTGTGGACAAAGCTAAGTGTACCGTCTGAACAACGCACTATAATTTAAAGAATACTTCAGATGTTTGACAAAAAAACGAAGCCACAACGGCTGATTGTTTGCTTTTTGGTTGTTAAATCATATTATATATGTGCAATAAACCAAGAAAAATAAAAGTGTCTATAATAAGACACTTTCAATTAAAGAAAATGTTAAAAAAATAAAATTAAATAAAAACAAAATTGAGAAAAAAAAAAGTTAAATCGTGCAAAAAAAAAAATTAAAACACACACACACACACACACATATATATATATATATATAAGAATGCACCAAATGATTTAAAAAAAAAAAGTAAATCTAATTAATTAATTATAAATACTGAATTTAGCATACACCTTATGCACCACTTAAACAGTGTTGATTATAATCAATGTGATCTCATGACAATTTGTATGCATTTTATGTAACATTTTGTTCTATAAAACTTACATTTACTCATGCTTTTACAGGCACTAAAACATACAATGCTGACGTATTTGCAGCACCTAAACATACAAATTCTTAAGTATTTTCAGCTTTTTAGCGTACAAAACTGACCTATTGACTACACCTAAACATGGATCCTGATGAGTATTAAAACCGCGGCACTAATTTTATTACTTTTCGTGGTTTTATTTTTAAAAAAGCACTGATACAAATATCTTAATTATATATATAAAAAAACGCAACTATTTTACGTATTTTAACAAAAAATATGTAGCCATTTGAACATTTTAAACGTTAAAATAAATTGTACGTTTTAGCGACAGTAAAAATGTACGAAATGTACGTTTTACATAAGATCAGGCAGTTATAATAAAGATAAACACAATAGGACTACTTTCCTGAGATGAAAGAATACGTGCATGTAATATTTGCGTAAAAACGAGTCCACTGGATTACATTCAACATACAACATAAATATCAGCCATAAAGGTACCTTAAACCCAAGTGCAGTTTAACATGGTCTTTCCTCAAAACTGATTGCATGTTTCTTTATTACCAGAGGCAGAAAAGGATATTTGGCTTGAACTTGAATATGCCGGTAATATTTTACATTCAGGTCAAACAATATGTTTGTTACATAAACTGTAAAAAACGTGCCAAAAATATGAGTCAGAGCTATTTATGGTTATCTCTCCTCAAAGTATTACAGACGCTCTTAATAAGAGTTGGTTTGAACTTGAATAATAACTCTCTCAACTCAAATTTCAATTAAAAGAAACAGAGTTGCTATAATTTTCTTCATAAATGTAACCGGCCATCCCAACTCTTCCAAGAGCCTTGGTTATATTCTCTTTTCACTTGAGATCAAAGCAATGCGGTTTGCTGCGTTTCATAGATCCGCTGAAAGTGGTTAATTCATCTGTGTGCTGAGATTGCCTCCGACACCCACAATCACTAAATAAACTCCCTTACACACCACAAGCAAAACCACAAACTGCTTGTGGTTAACTAATAATAAAGCAGTTTCACATGTGGCGTCCTACTGTGCGTAATTATGAGCTCCGACTAAACCGCAATTTTAAAGTGTTTAAGCAGCCAAAATATGATTAACAGTCACAGCTGCTAAAACATGACACTGACATTTACTTAGTCTTAAAAAAAGTTATAATAATGTATATGATACATAAGCTATAATGACATATCAGCAAGCAGAAAAAACACAATGCTGTCTATTAAGAATGCACAAAAAACATTAAGATGGCAATATTTCGATGTAATATTTACATGCATGTTGCGTCGTGCATCTATGACATGTTTCTTGCTCCATTTGAGCATCGCAACCAATCAGAGTTGCACACATGAATACAGCACCGCAGCCAATCAATGATATTTAAATAAATCAGTCAGTATATTAGGTGCTATGTATTTACATTTAAATGAATCATTTGATACAGTGCACTTATTGTGTACATACATGTACATTGTACTTACTTAAAATACCTATATGTAGTTACACCTGTCATTCATTTCTATTATTTTACATTGTTTGTTAATAAATAATTACAATAAATAAGTGATTCTAACCTGTTTCATTGAACTTGGCAATTCTATTATGTACAATTAATAAATGTGAATGTATATTTTATTTGGATTTGTCATATTCATGCAGCCCTATACACTGCTAAAAAACCTATTTTGTAAAACAGAAAATTTTAATTTTGAACATTATTGCGATTTGTTTTAAACAAAGAGTTATTTCTATTAATGACATTAAGTTCTGCATAACATAATTTGATCCCCCTTTACATTAACTACTATGTACTTATATTAAAAATAAATAAGTGCAATGTACTTATTGCGTTCATATTGTATTGCGAAACACTTCTGCGGCTTTTGAGGTGGGATACGGGTAAGATTAGAGACAGGTTTAGTGGTATGGGTAGGTTTAAGGGTGGGTTAAGGTGTAAGGAATGGATCAACAGTGTAATAACAGAAGTGTAATTTTACAGTACAATGTAAAAACATGCAAAAGTGCCGAATTATTAATTTACTGTAAATATAAATATAGCAGTTAAGTCCACCGAATATAAAGTAACCCTAACTTTTGCTACTGTAATAGGCAACTACCATATTTATCACTAGTTGTTTGGTATGCTGGCATTTTATGGGTTTGACTTCATGGTGTATTTAGATTTATGAGTCAATTCAAATCTTACATAATCAAACATGAGTTCTAATGGTTTTTTTAAGCAAGCTGCGAAAAGAACTAAACAAGTTCTACCTAAAGGATGGGACTGACTGTGCTCTAATCATTGTATTGCTTCTATAGCAACTAATATAAACCCAAACGCTTCAAATTCATATTTAAGGTATGTAACGGCCTACAAATTAACGTCATGACTGCACAGGTCGGCTGGTTGCACAAGTCTTGCGAAAGCAAAGTGGATTTCTAACACCGCCGAAGAGACTTTGTTTCTCGTCGCCCATTCACACAAGGGTTACATAACAGGACCGAGGCTTTCTTTCTTTTCCCTTTCCCTTCCAGATGCACTTTAGTCCTGCTGTAAAGGGTGGGGGTGAATATAGGTCAGCAGGTTAGGAGTGTCTCAAAGTCAATCTCCTTCTTTAGGAAAAAAAAAAGGCACAGACTTGCCTAAAAACTCAGTGCCTCACTATACCTGACTGCTATTACATAACTGCACAGTGCTGGGAAAGTACCAAGCAACAAAAGTGAAAGAACGGCTAGAGAGCAGATGAATTACAGATCCGTAAAATTCATTTTCGACATCATTTGACGAGCAGCATTAAAACTCAAGAAGCAAACGCACGCGCGGTTTTGAGCAGAGTTCGAGATTTTATATACAATTTGGTTTCATAAAGCAATAAAAAAGACAGCTATTATAAATAGCATTACGCACACTCGCCACAGCGCACTCATAAAAAAACCGCAGACTCCGACATTACAGATATCGAATGATTTTCCCTGCTCTGTTTATGGCAAAACTTGTTATATAACCAGCTTACATTCCACATTCACCATATCAGCCTCTAAATATACCCTTCAGCGCGACACATGCATGCAACGCTACTCCATACACTGCCACTTCTTCACTTTATGTCTATAGAAACCAAAGATGCATTTTGCACTGAACTTGGATGAGTTGAAGGAGACACCGAAGGGGGAGTGGCTAAAACAAACCTACTGTCTGTACTGTAAAACACTCACATTTACACAAATCTCTATTAAAATTAGATATCAAAGCTATAAAATCTTTTATTTGCGCGTGTTTAAACGCGTCCAAGCAGGCTGGCGTGTAAACAACTGCAAGGATCGAGTAAAGGCATGCAGACAACTAATGAGTGGAATTAAAAAAAACATCAAAATAAAAACTGTAGGAGGGTCGTGAATTGTATCATTTTAAAATATCCACATATCCACATTATAACATCCCGATAGCCTGCATTCCTATGTGCGCTGTATATATTATTGCACGCAACTTTTAAATCAGAAATGAACTTGTCGCACTTTGTTTTTTTAATAAATGCATGTTTATTTTTTAAATCTGCAGTGTCAATCCTGTCATGCATCACACAACAATAGCAGGATCGTTGGATTATCCGAGCACATCAACTCTAAAAGCGTCCCAATTCCTATATATTGCTGTTTATTCCTCGCTTTCCCCGAGAACCAGACGCGCTGGAATGATTTTGACGCGCCATTTAAGTTAAAATGAATTCACTTTGAAGTTTTGCTCATCAATGCTACGGAGAATCAATGTCGTATCGATTCCAAAGAATCACTGTCTCTCACCTCTGTTGGTGCTGGAACAGCTCTGCCGGCGCACCGGGGCTTGGTGCTCAGCTTTGCGGAGGGTCTCCAGGTTTACCGGGGTTTCCCTGACCGGGGTAACCGGCTCTGAGACGCCGTTGCCCGGGTCGCTCGCTGGATCTGGAGGGGACTCCATGCTGTGCTTTCTTTTGGAGCTATTGCTGCTGGTGTATCACGATGCGCCGCGATGCGATTCAGAGCTCAGAGGGTTGCTGTAGCTATGTATTTTTCTAGCAGAAGTAAGAAATGTTGGAACAGGCGAGTGTAGACAGAGGTGGGTGTGTAGGTTTGATTGTCCACTGGCAGCGCTAGAGAGAAGCTCCGGTGCAGCCGCTCAACAGGGACACACTGTCAATAGCCGATGAATGGATGTGTGTGAGACCTATTAACACTGGCACTTTCATGTCTTTGCCCGTCTTCGAACGCATTTACTGCTTTAAAATACACAATGCGTCATCTAGAAGGGCACAAACTGCTCAGGTTAGACGATTTGTATATGGTTTGATGAAAATACCCTCAAACTAAAGCTCAGCATGTGCACTTTAAGCCCATATTCATTATATAACTGTATATTAAATATGTTTTGGTCAACAGCTAAAAATCATACAAATTTTGCCTTTGTCCAAATATAAGATGTTACTAAAAATACAATAAATACACATTTACACAGTTATATCTGGACACATATAGTGCTGGGCAGCCCTTAATCA
>JAUMHI010000032.1:1916760-1933727 GCA_032359435.1 Enteromius unitaeniatus
GCTCTGCAAATACTAGGCCAGAGGTGCGCGGGTCTCGGAAAGGTCGAGGGACGTGCATGTATTTGTGTGGGGGGAGACGAATGTTTGTTGTGTTTTGTGTGTGTATGTTGCTGGATTTTCATATTAATCTCAGCCAATGACTGAATGGAGCCACTGATGTCACTGAGGGAACGCCTCGACACTGGTTTAGCACATACTTTTTGAGTACAATCAACAAAACAGGTCAGGAATGGGCTAATGTAGAGTCAGCGTGGATTAAAAATATATTAGAATGACTTTAAAAAGTGCATGAGGTCAGGATAAACATCATAAGACTCATTAAATACTCTGAGTGAGAAATGATGTTCTAGTTTGAATAGAATTTCAAGGGATCTGAAGAATTGTGTTTGGTTTAGGCACCTAAAAGTTAGCATAAAATCAAAATTTAACATGTTAAAAGTCCTATCCTTTCAAATTTTTCAATTGCACTTGGACTTTTTTAAGTATATAGAGTAAAATGGGCTGTAAATAGCTTTCATGTTCACTTTTGATAATGCAGAGGATCCTAACCAAGATTTAAACTGAAATGAATATCTATATATAACTATTATCTTCAAAAGATTCATGTAAAGTTGTTGAAAATGTTCCTGAAAAAAAAAAAAAAAAAATCAGGAATCTTATGGACTGATTTATGCAAAGGTGATGATGATGATGATGATGGAGACATCAAAAATGCATGAAAGACTGCATTAAATTAATATTTAATGAACATTTAATGCATAAATATTCATAAGAATAAATACTTAAATATATACAGCATAGAAGGTTATCTGCAAGTGTTTTGCATGCAAACAAATTCCAAAATATGAAATTATTTGATTTAGCAAATCAGCTTTAAATGATTATTTTTAACAGTATAAACATTGAAACATTGTTTACCCAGTATCAGCAACTTTAATTAAGATTGTAAACCAAGCTGAAATTAATCTGTACAGTCTAGGTCAGTTTATGATATTTAATTAATCATTGTGGTCAAAATGATCCAAACAAAAAAAATAAAAAGACTAAAAGAATTAGTGTTGTCCAATGATTAATCACAATTAATATATGTGCATATACTGTATATATTTGTTATGCATGTATAAATAAAAACACATACATGTATATATTTAAAAATATGTTATGTTTATAAATTAAATATATTATATATAATTTAAAATATAAGAATATAAATACATTTATAAACCAATATTTTCACTGTAAATATTGTACTGTATGTGAATGTATTTATATAGCTATACATAATAAATATACACAGTACACACACAAGTATATATTAATTGCGATTAATCATTTGACAGCACTAATTAAAAAATCAATAACAAAAAAGATTATGTAAGTTTTGTAAGCAAACACATTCTGAATTATGAGAATATTTGAATCAGGAAATCAAATGTAAATGAGTTTTAAACAATTCATCAGTATAAACATTGAAAAATTGTCAAACCAAACTGAAAGGAATTTATACAATCTAGTTCAGTTTATGAGGTTCATCGACATTGTGGTCAAAATTATGCAAAGTTGAATCACAAAAACACCCAGGGTTAACATTTTTTCATTACAAAAGCCACCGAATTGCTACTCAAAACTAGCCGAAAACTAGCGCAATTGCATTTCGAGGTAAAAATCGACTCAGGAGATGTTATTGGTGGCTTCCCCAGATAAAGTTTGCATAAATATTACGTAAAACCCGTGGGCATGAATAATAATCTGCGGTAACTATGAAAACCGTGGCAACACTGGCTGCACCAAACAAACTAAAAAGACTGCTCGAACAGAACCGGTTTCCTGAACACACCCCCCCGACTGCCATTGGTCGAAAAACAAATAGCTCCACCCCCAAACTCACGCACGATTGGTTAACAAATGTTTCTATACTGGGCTGGTTACGATTGCCAAACATGTAGAGAGACAGTGTTTACGTATGGAGTAGAAAATAGTATTATCGACTGAACCAAAGCCTAAACAAAGAAAACGTCCAGAAAGCTTGAAGCAGCACAAAACCCTGAAAGAACGTGCTTTCATCTGTCTCTGTTTCTTTAGGATATCAGGGAGTTTATGTCAGGAAAAGAGGGGAGGCACGCGCCGTCTTCTTCACGATTCTTGACAAAAATCGAGCCATCACACATTAGCGACCGGTCTCTGAAGCTGGGCGGGCTACTAATTTATCCTTTAGCTCCGTGGAGCTGTAAATCACAACACTCAGGAAGACAAATGTCAGAACACATGTTGCCAGACTGGGGCTTTGAGCACAAGATTCCTTTAATTGGGCGAACAGGGACCGGGTCCAATCCCAGGCACCCTCGGCATCTTCTTCTGCACCCTCCTCCTCTCTCCTCTTTTTCTTTATACATGTTAACAAAAGGCAGAAAGATGAAAAAGACAACATCTTTCCCATGCCTTGCTTTGTGCCATTATAGAACAGACGCGCTGAGGGTAAAGAGGTACGACGCTGAGCTTCAAGGAGCCGAGCTTTATATAACTTCCTTTTGAGTTTTCGTCTTGTTTCATGTTTATTTCACTTCGTCTTTTCCGCAGCCTCACAGTCGTGATTGACACCGGCTTCCTGCACGCTGTAATAACAATTATTCATTATAGACACTCGCAGCGATCCCACTGATAGCTCCTGGATATATTTGTCTGAGTTTAGGAAGATGTGTTTAAGAGGAAAGAAAAGCCAAAGATCTGTTCATCATCAGCATTGTGATCTGACGCCTGCCCGTTTCCACCCTTGCGCCTTGGTTAACTGGGGAACTTTTTTAGCTTTTTAAAGATCACGTAAGAGTAGAGGCTCAGCTTGCAGAAGATGACAGAGAGCAAATGAACGTGAAGCTCACACTAACTATGCTACTGCACTGCACTGCACAAAAAAAAATAGCTAGACAGCTAAATATCCTTCAAGCTAAATACATTTAATTGTGAAGCTCGTTTTCATAGAATATGTTTTTTTTGGTTACTCTGTTGGTATTTTTTATTTTAAATTTGGATTTTATTTTAAATATCAGTATTTATAATAGTATTCCTTTACATTTATTCATATATCTAAATAATTATTTAATAATTGATTTATTTTTTATTATTGAAAATATTTATTAATTAAAAGAATTATTAACTAAACTCATCCTAGATCTGAATGAATGAAATATTTTTATTAAATACTTAATTCTTTACATAGTTGTATGTGCTGACAACAAAATCACACAAAAATTATCAATGGAAATCAAATTTATGAACCCATGGAGGTCTGGATTTGGAGTCACACTCAATATTGTGTAAAAACACACTACAGGCTGATCCAACTTTGATGTAATGTCCTTAAAACAAGTCAAAATAAGACTCAATAGTGTGTGTGGCCTCCACGTGCCAGTATGACCTCCCTACCTGGGCATGCTCCTGATGAGGTGTTGGATGGTCTCCTGAGGGATCTCCTCCCAGACCTGGACTAAAGCATCTGCCAACTCCTGGACAGTCTGTGGTTCAATGTGGTATTGGTGGATGGGCTGAGACATGATGTCCCAGATGTGCTTAATTGGATTCAGGGCTGGGGAATGGGCGGCCAGTCCATAGCATCAATGCCTTCGTGTTGCAGGAACTGCTGACACGCTCCAGCCACTGAAGGATGTTGCAGGAAGCAGAACGTTCTCCACAGCGTCTCCAGACTCTGTCCCGTCTTTCACATGTGCTCAGTGTGAACCTGCTTCATCTGTGAAGAGCACAGGGCGCCAGTGGTGAATTTGCCAATCTTGGTGTTCCCTGGCAAATGCCAAACGTCATGCACAGTGTTGAGCTGTAAGCACAACCTCCACCTGTGGACATCGGGCAATCACACCACCCTCATGGAGTCTGTTTCTGACCGTTTGACCAGACACATGTCTGTTGGACCTGTTGGACGTCATTTTGCAGGGCTCTGGCAATGCTCCTCCTGTTCCTCCTTGCACAAAGGCGAAGGTAGCGGTGCTGCTGCTGGGTTGTTGCCCTCCTATGGCCTCCTCCACGTCTCCTGATGTACTGGCCTGTGTCCTGGTAGCACCTCCATGCTCTGGACGCTACGCTGACAGACACAGCAAAGCTTCTTGCCACAGCTCTCATTGATGTGCCGTCCTGGATGAGCTGCACTACCTGAGCCACTTGTGTGGGTTGTAGACTCCGTCTCATGCTACCACTAGAGTGAAAGCACCGCCAGCATTTAAAAGTGACCAAAACATCAACCAGAAAGCTTAGGAACTGAGAAGTGGTCTGTGGTCACCACCACCACTCTTTTATTGAATATTACAACACAGCTAAAAAAATCAGATAAGAAAAATTTAAAAATAGGAGAGAATGAGGCGAGTTGTAACACTTTTGTACTGCAGTACATATTCCTCACATACATATTTTTATGCTTCATTAGAAAGAAAAATGTAAATACTTTTATTGAAAAATAAAAATGATTTACATAATTTAATAATTTTACTAGATTAATAATATATATATAATTATTGATAAATTAATGCATTAATTGATTAATAAATAATATAAATTCATATTAAACTACAACAAAAAAAGTTATAATTTACGTTATAACAGTTAAGGAAATAGGGAAGACTGAGGCAAGTTGTCACACATTTTACTTCAGTAAATATTAAGGTTAAGAATTACTATATAATTGACAAAAACTAGACAAAATATTGACATACTAGACAATTTTTTTTTATTTGCTTTAATGTGCTTTGAAATTCCTGTATGATCAAAGATAAGACATTTGACACTGCAAAAAGCCCATGTGATGCGGTTCTGAGCTCACTCCGCTGCACAGGGAGTAAAAGTTTAATGTGGAATAAAATACTAATGTAGTAGCTATACCACATTCTCATGCGCTGACTGCATACTATCATTTTTTTCCCTTTGACAATATTTTGGCCTCTATTTTAAAAGAGAAATATTCAATGAAAAAAAAAAAAAAATGTGACAACCTTTCCCAGTCTCCCCAGTGTCTTGGCTTCATTAAATATAATATGTAACTTTTAGAACACTGCATTTCATCAACAGCACAACATTGGAGATATAAATAAATTGTATTTGTCCTCTGTGTAAAAATGCATTTTTTTACAATATTACGGATACTATATCTCCATCGATTCCTTAAGAGGAGCCGGTACAGTGATTTATCAGCAGCTCCATCTGGGTTGGTCTGTCTATACTGCGTTTGTGAAGTACCATCCCTGCCTGCACTAATTAGTGAATCTGGGCACAGCCATACAAAGAGGCCTTGGATAGATTCGGGGAGAGCTTCAATAACCCAGCTCCACAATCTGGCCTCTGTCCAGTTCTTCAAAATTAATTCATGTTCCCTGAAGTAATTACATAAGTGTGTTTGGTCCATGTGGAGTTTTTCACAATACACATTTTAATTAACGCAATAATTCAGATCAATTGTGCAAGACCTGGATTATTGCACCTTCAATAACGGCTGGGGTTTTTCAACAGGACGCAGCATATTGAGTTAAAACAGCCTGCAAACTAAACTTTACATTCATGGAATTATCTATGTGTCTGTCTGTCTATCTATCTATCTATCTATCTATCCATCTATCCATCTGTCTATATGTCTCTATATATAGCCATCTATCCATCAACCTCAAGCAACACAGCACACCAGATCATTCTCATCCTCAATCACCTGTAGTTTAGGCCTTTTTTCACTCACCCTTGTGTTTATCCGTGAAACAAAACATGTCGCTTCTGTCCTGCCTCCGCATTTCTCTTTCTCCCCCCTCCTTCCATCTCTCTCCCCCCGGCCAGACCTCATGGTGAGCTCCAGGCACTGTTTATTGATCAGCTCAAACTCCCAAATAAACGAGCAGAGAATGAGAGCTATGCTCTAGGGAGCCGAGCACAGTCCCGGCTCTCTGGGCTCCCATCAATTTTAATCACCGCCCTAATGAAGAGACTCCTCTCTGCTGGATGTCCATAACTCAGAGCAGCGCACTGCTACCTCCGCCAGCGCCACCAGATCAGTCTTCCCGCTCCCCCTCCCCTTCAATACCTGCCTAATGCCCCTTTTTCTAAATAAACTATGCATTAGCTAATGGCTCACAGGAATGATAATGGATAATGGCTTGGGAAATCTCATTTTGAACTGGAACAGAAAGAGAGAGGCTGAAGTTTTGTGCGTTTTAAGAATATCTTTGAAAAGTCATATACATCTCAGGCTACGGTTCAGTGAGGTAGCGTTCCCAGTTGCCGTCTTACAAGAATAACCTTGATAAGACGTGCATTTTTTTTCTTCACTATTAGGGATATTTCTTCACGCAACTCTAACCTTTCATGAAAGGCATGTTGCTCCGCCATATGCCTGTACTTGTTTTGACCTTGAAAATCCCCAGAAAGTCTCAACAATAGTCCCATTTAGCCTGCAACTTACATGTAATCCTGAAGCGGTTATTTTTCAATGGATAGGTGACTGAAATCTACGATTACGAGAGGTGAAGAAACTCAGAAACCTCCAGACCAAGAGCTCAGAGATGTCTTTCTTCCGCCCCCTTGTCCTCTTAAAGAATATTAGAAGTTTCGGAAACTCTAAAAGCTCCGAAACTTTTCTGAGCTGCTGAACCAAGCGCTCATATTTTACTTCTGGTGACGCCCGGAATCTTTCTCCGGCATCTGGTCCTCTCATGCCGGGTAAGGGGAAGAATCCATCACCTTCCCCCAGGGTTTGCATAATCTTCTCATGGAGGTGAGGTGCCACGGTTTTGGCTATTCGCTGCCTCGTCCTGGGATTTCGTCTGTCTGCTCGTGTTTGATATCTGAACTCAGCAGAGTAGAGACACATATGGGCGGCTCATAAAGCTAGCGTGGTTTATGGAGCGGCCTGACAGGAGTGCTTGCTCTAACTCGAACGAAGAGAAACTGAGACTATACTGTAGATCTAAAACAAAATGGATCACTCCTTTAGGAAATCTGCGAGACTGATGGTGAATTTGACTTTTCCTATCAAACAACGGCATCCAGAACTGGATATTTGCTTTCAGATGGGTAGAATTATGGCCATAAATCAAACTTAGTTAATGACCTTTATCTTATATAATTTATTGTATTGATAAATCAATATCAATACAACAAAATGTATTACTGTGTACTAAATGTACTGAAATAATATGCAGCATTTCTTGTGTACTTCTTCACAGAATGCTTAATTTATTTATTTACTAACATCCAATTTTTAAACCCTATACATTATGTCACATGCTGCATTAAAATCTGTAAACCTATGCTCGACTCTCCATGTAGCATGTATCATGGTGACATCATGTCTATATGCATTTACCATGGTAATACAATGTTTTTGAACATTAAACAATAATTTAATATTACAGAATCCCAGCGGCAATTCCTGGTTTTCTTTCTTTGATTCAGTTTTTTTTTCCTCTATCAATACTACCATTTTGGACATTTACCGTAATTTTAATGTTACGTTACTTACCGTAGTAAATCCATAGCTGTTTGACATTTACCATAGTAATGGCATACCTTTTGTACACCTATCATGGTAATGCCACTGTATTACTCCATGGTACCTGTATTTTGATGTGAGGATCCTGTATTGCAAAAATCTTTTGAGTTTCATAATGTACAGAGAGCAATAGAACAGTGAATCTGAAAGAGCTGAATTTGTAGTTTCTTGTCATACCAGAATCTGTTGGATCAGCTTGTGGTCAAAATGGCCTTTGCATTTTTAAAATGAAAATGATTTCCTGTTGTGTTCTTGTATTGTGGAGCTGCTAAATAACACAGCGATCCTCTGGACGTCTTGTGAGACTTCCTCTCGACTGGGACATATTAACAGCACCTACTCTGAAATACAGACAAAGAGAGTAAGAGAGAACAGGAGAATAATAACAGCGATGTTTGATGTGCCATTTCTGGCCCTGTGCATGGGGCCGGTCTTTGTGTGGATGCTGGGATTTGCTGTAGCCCTTAGGCAACGTCTGCTATGTGTGTGTTTGGATGCGTGAGGGGGGCATTTGGCCAAATGGTCAGAGAACAGGACGGATAAAAGGGCCCTGAACTGCAGCTGAGGTTATTCTCTGATAATATCACCGGGGAGACTCGAGCAAAACCCAAAATCACACTAGGGGGACGTCGGACATCTTTGCCAGAATTATGCAAAGCCCCCCTGCCTGTCAGATTGCTTGAAAGAGCATAAGCGTGTGTGTTTTCCCTTCTAATAAAATGACCCGCTGGTCTCTCTTGGTCTGCCCCAGCCATAGGAAATCTATCTTGAAGTGATTATTTCATCAGAGTGGTCAGGTCCCCTCTGAGGGCCCGGCTGTGTGTGTGTGTGTGTGCATCTGTGTGGATGTGTTCTGTGTGTGTGTTGCTCTCTGGAGGAAGTCTTTCATTCGTGTAACAGGCATGAACGATTCAACCCTTCGCTCATTTAAAGGGCTTTTCCTGCAGTCTGCAGTCGACACCTCTGCCTTGAGGCGATGAGCCATGATGGGGTTGCAATGAAAGCCGCCAAACAGTAAATCCTTCCTCTCCGTTCACCTCTGCTTAACACCAGCTGTGGTGCGGTGTCCGTCAAAGTCTCAGGACCTCAGTATTGTTTTTGTGGAAAACTACAGAAAATAACATGACTAAACAAAAGAAACTGAAAGAAAACATTAGGGAAACAAAATATAAATAACTAATTAAATAAACTAAACCAAAACAAAAATGAAACAAGCAAAGCAAAATAGCAAACAGCAACAACAAAAATAAGCAAAGCAAATCAAAAATAAAACAAAGCATCAAAGCATTCAACTGAAACCTAGAACTACAACAAAGCAAAACAAAACAAAAAGAAAGCAGCAAAACACTAAACAAAACAAAACCGCAACACAAGCACCAAAACAAAAAGCAAGGCATTGAAACAAAAAACAGAACACTACAAAGCAAGACAAAACAAAATGGAATTAAACAAAAACGTTTCTACTGAAACAAAAACTGAACACAACAAGGCAAAATAAATAAACAGTAATAACAATAAATAAAGTTAATAAAGACAAAACTAAACTAATACTACTACTAACAATAAAACAAGCAAAATAAGAAACCAAAGGAAAAGTAAAGCAACAAATCACTCAATTAAAAAAGAAAAACTGAAGATTAATAACTACATTGTTAGTTGATTTTTGTGAGTAGTAAATAATGTATAAAATCTCTGTGTAGAATTTGATAATTTATCACTAATTATGTAATATCTAATTTTAAGCAATCATCTGTTCTTTTTTTATTATTATTGAAGTCAAGCATATGTAAGTTTGTTCGACAACAACAATGACGACAACAAAAAGTGGGTATAGACAAGCAAGCCACTTTAAAATTCTGCCTATATCAGCCACGTTTATGACTTCTCCTTATGTCTGCATTGGTAAAGATGAATAACAATGATCCATAGGTTTATGGTGTGGTGTCATCTCGGGGACGACGGGAGGAGATGCTAACTGCACTGATAAATGGCCTTTTACTGTTCAGCTCTGCCTATTAAACGTGTTTCTTATTATCGATCAAGCTAAACAACCTGATGGAGGGGGAGAGAAGTCACCTTGATATAATTCTATCTATCAATCATTCCTGAGGCCCTCGCAGACACGACTGGCACTGCCATTAGCACAGGCTGGCATTGTGTTCGGGAAGAAGAGCTATTGGGTCTTTGGTGATTAGAATGATGAACGGTCAGATATCACATATATGATGGTGTTTTTTAATCATTCAGATCTGATTTACTATGGTTGGTAAAAATTCGGCATTTCTTTTCGAAAGTATTACAGGCATTTTGGCTGTGTATGCCTCTCTGGTTCTCTTTTCCTCTAACAATCTGAAAGTACACTAACTAGGAAGATAAAGGCTTGGTGAAAATATACATGCTTGGTGTATGGTTAAGCTCACTCCCCTTCTAGACTACCATAATACAGAAATCTACCTTGAACAATTAGTCAAGAATGAAAAGTCTGATTCTCAGAGATCACTTAAGCCTAAATCCTGGGGCTAAAAATAGCCCGAAGTTAGGCATATGAGTGTCCGTGTGTGCTTTCTGGATTTCTAGAAAAGACTGTTTGTAGGGTGAACATCAGATACCATTTAAATGTAATTTTTAATGCTACTTCATGTGGCAAATCAAGGATATTTTTGATTAAGCAAACAACTTCTTTTTTGCAGTTTCTACTTATACTAACCTCATACTGCTTTCTCCCACACAAAGCAACAGCTGCTGGACCTTCATCTTTTGCTTACAACCCAAGGCCAGAGTTTCCAGGTGGAACTGAAATGGAAAAAACAGAGATCTTACATATCATAAGTAATCACGGACAACGTAAGAACACTGGATAAAGGAACGGAAGACTCTCAGATCTCACCAGGATCCACAGGGACTGCAAAGATGGTTTTCTCTCTCAGAAACTTGACCAGGAGCCGATGCTTCTGATTCCAAGCTTGCACTTGTTGGATTTTTAATCATATATAGAAGCAAGCTCATGAAGCTCTTAAGAAGCTCTTATGCAGCATGACTGGGATGACGTTCTTCAACTACTTGAGTGCCTTCATTGCCATTTCGATAAAACAACAGCATCATACAATACACTAGTATTATGAAGCAATCAATGTTTTGATTTCAGAGCTATGGAGCTAGTTTTACTAACAGCTTGCACTAGCACAAACTGTCTTTTGGAACCGTCTTTTAAAATAGTACTGTCCGGATTCAATTAAGATATCAGCGCTGAAAAGTATTTTTGCACCTGACCTTATTAAATATACATTTGTAGGAGTTTCCCTTTCAAACGCAAAAATTTATGAGAGGAGAGTATTCAAATGAATCACACACACCATTTTTTAACGCAATACCAGGGGCCTCATTTATAGAGCATTTGTTTGCACAGATTTGATCCATCCCAGCGCTCATATTTTTTTTTATTGTAGGGGTGCAGGTTTTTACAAAGTGTAAGCTGTTCTTGCAGCTCGCTGTTGTAAATTGTGCTGACTGGTGATGTTTTATATGTTAATGACATTAATTAGGAGTTGTTTGCAAGGCAAAGAGCTGAAGCCAATAATTTTCTGATCGTACGTTCATTCTATAAATCAAACGTATGAATATTCGAAAGTTGATCGTAATATCAAATTTAGGATAACGTTTTATAAATGAGGCCATATTTATTTCTATATTATTTATTCACGACTATGCTAATTGCTGCGCTTGGTATATTGCTTTGGTCATTGTGCGTTGTTAGTAAATCACCCGCAGATACTTGCCCATGGTGTTTTTAACAAAAAACAACTTACATTTGGTTACCCTTTTTTTAATAGTCCACTATAAGCAAGATTGTTACTACATGTCAAATACATGTCAACTAATTCTCATTAATTTGCAACTACATATCTACAAACTCTCAGAGTAAGGGTAGGTTTAGGGTTAGTAGAGTAAGTTGACATACACTAGCAAAGTTTCTGATAGTTAGTATGTAATTTGTAGTGGACCCATCAAAATAAAGTGTTAGAAGATATTAAGCAGACAGTGTACTAACACTCAAATGACTACTAGTTGACATGTAGTTGCAATGTTACGTACTGTTAGTAGAATGTCTTAAGTTGACTAGTGGAAATAAAGTGTTACACTATCATATGGCTTCAGAAGGCTTGAAATATAGTGTGCAAACCATGATACTTTTATGCAGCTTTTTGGCCTTTTTGGAGATTGACAGTCCTCATTCGCCATCATTTAAATCACATACCAGACATCAGATCATTATAGGAAAATTCTGTTTAAAGCTAGCATTGATAAAATGATCACAAAATGCATGTGAAAATGTACCATCAGGCTCCTCGTGAGGCTCCTGTTCTCAGCTAAAGGTCAATGACTGATCCATGTGGCCGCTGCGGCCCTCCTCTTGTTCTCCAGCCGCTCTCCAATCAGGAAGGCGCGAGGAAACAATTTGCCCAACACCTGGTCTGGGATCATGCTGGAACACGCTCAGTCTGCACTCGTTCGGGTCGCAGCCGTGATGGAGCTCTCACAGCCTCCAGAAGTTTCTGTACTGTTGAAAGACATATGGCTGGGCACGGTTTTGCGTAACCTCTCTGAGCCCTTACCATCTGCCTGCAGGCCCAGGTGTGCCCGGTCTGGCAGGCTTCACCTCAGCTTCCCTGCACCACTGGAGTGCTGTCATTCACCGCTGCACTTCAGCTGATCCCAGACCGGCTCCAAACATTAAATCAATGAGCCCACAGCGGCACGGGCTACAATTAAATCAACAACAGACAGAAAATGGACTCTGTTCCTATGATCTGTCGTACACTAAAACAATATGAGGATGTCATATTGCATGGCCGTTTGCTGGTCCAAATTTACTGCTTCTGTTAATCTGAGATCTCTTCCAGCCAGAGGCTCGTTTTGAAACTGTAGCTTGCCAAGGTGAAAAGCTAATCAGAATTTAAAGCTGTTCATTTTAAATAGGTAATTAGCTTGACAAGTTTGCAATTTTTTAATGTCAGTAGGTTTTTTGTGTAATTTTATGAAGCTATGAGAATGCTTTTTGTTTGCTAAGAAACAACAAATATTTATATATTTATTATTATTTTTTATATATATATTTTACTTTTTATATATTATACTTTATATATTTTTTATATTTTCAAATTCTGTCTTCAACATTCACGAGAGTCTCATAAATGTGAGCATTGTACTGTACATCAGTGTCACCTGAGTCACCACACATGAACTAAGATGAAGTAAGTTTGTTCGGGTTTGGAACAACATGAGGGTGAGTAACTACTGACAGAATTAAAATTTTTGGGTAAACTGGGTGAATTTTTATACATTATTATATTATTTTATACATTTTTATAAATTCACCTTCTTACATATGCAATTGCTTGTTTCTGCATTGCATTTTATCCAGCGATTTAATACTCTTTCAGAAGATGTGTAATAGTGCCTCCCACTATAAACACAGAAATCTGGAAAATGATGTTAAAATGAGAAAATAACCATTACACTCCTACTCTTTGGAATAGAAAAATTACTATACTGAAATCACCTACTATTTCATTTTATTGCCTCGTCTGCCCAACACTGATTTCATTACTAAGGTTAGCCAAATAGCTGTTTAGCTATTGTTTTAGCAAAGTCACCTTCACAGTGGACTTTTGCACGGCACCATTTTCAGCTAAAAGCAGTAAAATGTTTTGATCTTTCATTTACAAGATAATAGCTGAAAAGTGGCTAATTCGTACAAATTCGTATGACCTCATTCATATTTGCAAAATTTTATGTATTTTACGAGTTGCCAATTCGTATGATTTTGTATGAATGACCTAAACCTAACCCCGCCCCTAAACCTACCCGTCACTGGATTTTAGACGAATAGAGTAAGGTTGTACGAATATGTGCAAATTAGCACGAATTTGGCACCTCGTACGAATACATACAATTTGGTCGTGAGACTGTGTTGAATTCTGGGTGAAGATTATGCTAATTAGGAAAGATTAGAATTAATGATGGAATAGTGGAATTAATTGTTTAACTAATAAATACGAGGCGCGCAAAGCTTTTGTAAATCTGGAGGAGATTTCGGGAAGTTTACTCGTAACTCTACCAAAGCTTAATGTATGAGGACCATTGAATTTAAACCACATTTCTATTTTCTACCACAGCTGTCTGAAAACATCCAAAGGTGTACGCTGCAAGTTAAAAATAGCCTAAGAGAGCTTTCAGCCTCACATTATTTGTTTGTTTTCACAGTGAAACCACAAATGTACCATGAATACACTGAAAGTGTCGTCTCGACCTGCAGCATTCAGAACATGTTAGACACCTTAATCTATTTTATCCATTTTGCCGTTTCATTTAAAAACTCAACCATACCTTTATGCATTTGTGAAAAGACATGCAGTTATTGTAAAGATGTGTTCAACAACTTGAAGCCCCTTGCTGTGCCACCTGTTGCCATGCAGGCAAGTCCTCTATTGTGCTCCCTGCCATTAAAGAGCCAGTTCAGAATAAATATAGCAATTCAACTATTACAAATGCAGCCATTAGCTCAGCGCGTTTTTGTTCCCTAAAGGAAAGCAACAATCCAAGAGCCACAAGAGCATTTTTTTGAGGACGTACAAGCTTGTGATGGGAGGGTTTTATAAATGTTGATTGTAGGGATGTTCTAGTAACATGGTCTGCCGAATTATCAGACTACAACATAGGATCGTAGGGAGAAGGAAGCGGCGTTTGATCACTCATCAGGTGTCAACGGCTGCTCCAAAACGCAGGCCGAGGCGGCAGCTCTTGTTTGTGTCTCGCTCGCAGCTCTTCAAAGTGCCTCCGCGGCTCGCCAGCGCTCATTTAAATGGAAACTTTCTTTCAAATTTCCACCGTTGCTCCTGTTGACACAGGACAGTTTCCTGAGGTAAAAAAAATATAGCTATTTCTTTCTTTATTCTTTTTGCTTTTTTCCCTCACTCTGCCCTCTTCTCTCGCTCATGTTTGTGAGGATGATTAATGGCCCGATCTGAGATGCAGAACAGAGGTTATCAAAGGATTTGAGCTGTTCTACAACACCACATTAATTACATCACACGGCAGGGAAGGTGCCGGGCGGCACTAGGAAGTACAACAAACAAGGTTTTGATTTGCACAGGAACTGTGTTCTGTATTTTAAAGGAATTGCATTAGAATGTTGACAATGTAAATATAACAGTAATTTATTGTAATAAAATGCTACAAAAGGTTAGGTAGGTTTGTGGTCAAAATATAACAATACTGCACTACACTGTGGAATAAGAGTGTACATTAGGAAAAGGAACATATATATATATATATATATATATATATTTTTTTTTTTAAACAGCTAGATTAAATGGAGAATTTTTTCTCCTGAGAAAGAAAACCCCAGTGATCTTGCATATTGTTCCTGTTTAAAAAGAGATTTTATCACGATCTGTATTGTAGATTCTCAAAACCTAAAATACAATGTGACTGATCTCAATATGAACTCAACAAATTCTCATTTAATTGTTATAAAACTAAATTATCTGAGCTGGTATTAATCCTGTGGTTATGGACTCTTGTGGTACATTAACAAACGTCTCAGTGTCTATTGCTACATTAATATTTGAGAAAATTTTTGTGATCACAAAAAATGACTGTAATCACACAAATTATCAGAAATAAAAGCAAAAAATAATAGAAAATGTATAATGTCAATACATTAAGAAATTATACATATTTTTATTTTTGTTCATAAAAATAAAAAATCTGAACAATAAAATAATTTATGTTAAATAATAACAATATATTGCATACACATTTAAATAATAAGGTGCAATTTTATTAATATTGTGGCAATTGGTTTATATCTGTGGTTAACTTTTAGTATGCGATGCTAATTGAGTAAACCGAAATATAAATAATTACAAAACAGTGAGGTAGGGATATTTGGATATGCTATTACAAGTAATGTGTAAATGCACAACATAACCATGAATCCCGATTGATTACTAATAATAAACTGTATACCCACTGCTCTAAAACTGGCAACACACAGCCAGGAGTACACTGCAAATTCACATTAAACAACCTTGTATAGTTAATGATGAAGAGATGATCTGAGCCCGTCATGAAGATATATGAAAGAAACCATCCCGCTCCCGTTCAGTCGCAACACCCTTCAGGAGCAACAGACAACCTTAACTTCTCAAGTTAACTTTAACGAAAAGCAAAAGAATCGAATCTCTGTATATACGCGGAGATGGTAAATGTTAGCCCGCCTGCTGCATCCTACTCCATATCACTTGGCCCGTTATGAAAAATAGTTTGCTATTTTGGAACCCCCTGGCAGCCATAGTGGATCACCACAGACCCCGAGCTCATTTATCTTTTGTCAGAGATGAAGCCAAACTAACGCCATCTCCCGAAGCGGCTAAAGAATGAGGAGGGGAGAAGGGAGGTAAAAATAAACCGCCGGCACTCAGGTAACGACACAGAGAAGTCACTTTACAAGTAATGTGTGGCTTTTTAAAAGTGGAACTCTGTCGTTCCATTAGGACATTAAACACTTTTTGTTCCCAGGCAACCTGATTAGAAGTGTCTTTCCCCAGCTGAAAGTTTGGGAAGAAACATGACGACAGGGAGCAAAATAAGAGAAGCGTTTTGCTGACTGCTGAATGACTCGCTCGCTGTCCTGAAACATTAACGTCTGACAGAATCAGCTCAAATTGAGGTGTGACGGAAACTGCAGAGCAACTGCGATACAGTTCTGCTTGTTTTTATCACTTTCTCTCTCTGCTCTGAGGTGGGGAAGTGTATTAATGTATGCTAAATCTTTATCATATCATTGGACGTGAGACGGGGGCTTGTTGTCACAATGGATGCAGCTCAATAAAGGTTTTGAAAGCCAATTACACAAAACGTATAGCAATTTTTTTCTAGCTGGAATGCCACAAATTAGGATCATTTTGGTGAATTTTATCCTGCTAATTGAAATTTAAATATTGCATTTTTGGGTGAAAACAATAAAACCGTAATCGCATTTGATGCATGTGTGTATTTCCATTAATGCCATAGCAAGTGTTTTGCAAATTTTATATTTTACAAGGGTTTTTGTCATTTGTTTTTACACAGTTTCTAAAATACAATATATATCAGTCAAAGCAAAGACTGTATGTTACCTTGGTTTAGAATAGGGAACACTTATTCAATATTAACTATGACTTTTTCCTCAATAAATTCAGAATTTGCTGTTTATTAATAGTTAGTAAAGTAGTTGTTAAGTTTAGTTATTGGGTAGGATTAGGGATGTAGAATAAGGCATTAATATGTGCTTAATTACTACTAATAAATGTTTTTTATGCTAGAAATATGCATGCTAATAGTTAAGAGACCCTAACATAAAGTGTTACTCTTTTACATTTTTTTGCTATTT
>JAUMHI010000032.1:1944960-1960140 GCA_032359435.1 Enteromius unitaeniatus
TTCTCCATGTTTGAGAATGGCTAGCATAGCTAATAATAGTTATGTTTAGTGGTTTGTTTAAAACCACATCCCTAAGTTAATTATATGTCAGATCTCATAGACTTGAATTAATCTGGGCTATATCTGTGTGAATATTATGTCTAATAGACTGTGTATGTATAAAATTTTTTTACTGTAATGCTGCTGTAATGGTGTTTTTAAGACTCCACTTATACAATAAATAAAAAAAAAAAAAATTGTTTTTAAAGCCGTAAAACGAATATACAGGAGTCGACATTTGAAGTGGATCAAAACCTTTCATCAAAACCAAAATGTGTTTTTTGAACTTTTTTTTTTGACCCGTTTCAAATGTTGACTACTGTATAAATTGGAAATGAAAGGTTTTTATTTTATTTGAAGTGCTTTGGGTATTATAACTTCAGACACAGCTCTAGCTCCTAATCTCTTTACGTATTCTACGAAGGCTTGAGAATTGAAATCAATACGGTGAATGCCAATGCAATGCTAGTTCGGGACCTATATTTAGGTTTTTTTCTTCTGCTTGCTTTGTGGCAGGAAAAAATACATAAATAAAATGATAAATAAGCTTTCCATTGATGTACGATTTGTTAGGATATACTGTAAAAAGATTTGCTGTAATTATGCAGCTGGATTCCAGTAACTTACTGTAAACGTATATTTATCAAATTTATTGGCAACAGTTTGTTCAAAGATAAATGAACATTAAACGGTAGAAAGTCTTTTATCTTTGCAGAATAAAAGTATTAAAACGGCCTCATGCGAAGCATTCTGGGAACCAGAAATCAACCTTTTGGTTTTGTTTTGTTTTTTCTGGTCTTGGTTTCCAGAAATGCTTTGCATGAGGCTGTTATTTAATTATTTTTTTTCTTGTAAAGATAGACTGTTTAATGTTTAGTGTTCATTTTATCTTTGAACAAACTGTTGCCCGTAAATAACAAAATACAACTGCCAGTAATACTGTAATTTCTTTAGGATTTATTTATTTATTTATTTATTTATTTATTTATTTTTTTTTACTAATATTTGAAAATCTGGAATCTAAAAAAAAAAAAATCTAAATATTGAGAAAATTGCCTTAAATCTTTAGCAAAGCATATTACCAAACAAATATGTATATTATGGAATGAAATTTACAAAAGAAAATTGATCATTTTGACACACAGTGTAAGATTAGCTGTTGCTACAAATGTTTAATGATTTGTGGGGGGGGGTCACTCACTCAGACACAAATATATTTATAGATAGTCATTAACATTAGAAATTAATCACTTATACATTGTTAATAAAGTAATTTACTTTAGACAAAATAGATTAATAGCTGGAAGTTTGTTATATAGGTATAATGTAACTGAAAATGATTGCATACACTGATTGCATACTTCCTTAATTTTCACAATTTTGACAACTTCATCTATGTTGTCCATCGACTGCACACACCTCCCTGTATGTCTGTTGTTACACTGGGCCGCTCTTATTGTCCGGTCTGAATCACCTCGTCCAGGTTGGTTTGGGTCTGAGTGAAATGCTACTAACCTGCAGCTGTTCTCATTTCTTCTTCACTCTTCTGTGTTTTTCTCTTTCTCTGGTCTTAACCTGCTGCCGCTCCTGTAGACCATCTCTACCAGCAACTTGAGAAAAACCGCCTTCTCTCTAACGAGCTAAGAATGGCCTTGAATGAGGACTAAAACTAGTGTGGACTGTATTGTTTGGTTCTAAAATGAATGCTGTTGTAAAGGAAAGTGTGTTTTGTAAAAACAAAAAAAGTTACACTCTTGCTGCCTTCAAGTCATGTTAGAAAGATAATTTACGAGACTTGCCACAAATCCCAAAATTGTTGGTATTTTTTGTGCACTATAGAATTTACTTCATTATTACTTCATAAATATTTAGTTTAAATACTTAACTACTTAAAGTATTTAAGTTTTTTATTTTCGCTGTTAAAAAAAAATATTGCCAACCTTTTTATCAATTTCAAAATTTAAACTATAGTATTACATGAATAATATACTGCTATTTAAATATGTAAAAATATATATTATAAATTCAATTGTACATTTATATTGAATTTATTCAATATAACGTTAATTAAATTGTTAATGAAGAAAAACTTTTTTGTATGAAATTGTATTTATTTTTATTTGTTTATATTAATGCTGTGAAATGTTTAATTGGATCTAAAATAAGTTTGTTTACAAAATGTGTATGTATGCATGTGTATATAAATATCATTTATTAATATATTTTATATTTTAATTTTTTTTTTTTTTTATTAATGTTAATTATTTAAATTGTAACTCTTAATTTATGTCTGGAAAAGATGAGGAAAGAAAACACTGTGTTCAGTAAAAGTGAAACTGATCAATGCACTCAATAAATTACCATTTCCGCCCTCGTCCCAGATCTTGAAGGCAGCACGTGGATAATGGATGGCTAGCACTTTAATCAGGATGTCATCTAATGCCTTTTTGCTTAAAGCAAGAGTCAGCACTCTTTAACTGTGTCCCTCAAACATTTCTATATTAACACGTGTGTGGGTGTGGTATATACAGTGTATCTCAGTTCTGTATATTTATATGAAAGCATGAACGGCACGTGTGAACGGTTCAATGCTCAAAGCATCCTCTGCATGTCATTCCTTGTCATGCTTTGCTGATATTAACGTGTCTTTCACTTGATGTTCTAACAGAGAAACTCTCACATGCTAAAGAAGAGAACCTCGAAATGAACCAGATGTTGGAACAGACTCTATTGGAGCTGAATAACATGTGAATCCTGCTCACGTAATCATGACCATGTCTGCATTTTGTTTGTTTTTTTTCGTCCTGACAATTGAATAATGTGCCATTTGTTACAAATCTTTAGTTTTCCTTGTATTGTATTTTATTTTATTTTATGTAATATTATGGTACATGTTTGTTTTTATTCTGGTTGTGCACAAAGTTAGCAACAATTGCACTTAATTCAATATATGCACATAACGGTTTGAGTCTGAAGCCAAGTTGAATTGAAATTGAGGTTTGTTTGTTTTGTTTTTTTCCTTTATTTTATAGTGTACATGGGATTAGGTTGTCCTGTGTATACTGGTGCTACTGTGAAGGCGGATGTCTAGCAGTGTGTAGCTTATAGTTTCTGATTCTATATTTCCTTTTTCCAATTTGGATATCATTCTTTGTGCCAATATTTAGCCCTAAAGGGACTTATTTACCCTCCAACTTTTATTTATTTTTGAATTCCCTTCCATTTTTGTCAGGCAACATTTTTGTTGAGTTCGCTTCTGCCGAAAACCATATCTGAAAAATGTGAGGAAATCATATTTGGTTGTGCCTCGTCCATTTTAGTCATTTTAAATGTACTGTAGGTGTATTAAATGTCATATAAAAATGTACAAAGCTAAAATAAATACAAATAAAACCACTCCGTTTGACCTTTTCTAAAGCCTGGAGTCTGTTTTTAGCATTTCAGGTGCACTCAATTGTTGACTTGAGCTTTTCATCTCTTCCCACTCATCGCTGAGAGGATGTTGCTTAACAACGCATGCTAAGCGGACTATCTGCTTCCTGTTACGTTTCATATTTGCTTATTCTGTTGCATAAATGTCTGTTGTAGTGTCTGAGCAGTATCGCAGGACGTGGACTAACCGAATGTGTTCAAACTGTTAAAACCACGTGATTGCAAAAGCGAACCATTGTAGCCGAAGTGACTCTTGAGGCTGTGCTGTTGAAACTGATGCAACATTCGTGTTTTCAGCAATAGTGCTGCTGCATGATGGTGACGTTTTGATTGGTGCTCTGTAAACAAAGTATGGCAGAGCTTTAAGTCCAAGGTTTAGATCCAAGCATTTGTTATATATGTGTATATATATATTTAAAATATTTCTTTAGAATCTAAAGCAGTTACATTTATATTTTTGCCTCTTTAGATTCTGAATTTATGTTCTATAATTGTATATTTTTAAATGATTCCTTCAGGATGGATATATATATATATATATATATATATTTCTATATTTATTTAATAATTATATAATTTTGTTTTTTATATTTTTAGACTGATAGAAAATTATTTTGATCTACACAGTTTTCTTCTGATTAAGCATTTTTAATTTATTTTATTGAAATATTTTCTTTTCAATATATTTTTTAACATTTCACTTTTTTCTTATCCAAGCATTTATATAATTTTGTTCAAATATATAATTTCATATTGTTCCAAACGTTGTCTATTATAATGTAGTTACAACATGATTTTTAATAATCTTTTGGTCTAAGCGTTTCTGTATTTCATAAATTATTATAATTTTATGTGATGGTAAATAAAATACTGAGACTTTTTTCCCCGTGCTGCATCTGCACACCCAGAATGAAAAGCCTCTGGCAAGGTGAGCTGGTTTTTAATCGTCAGGTAAGTCACAGAAGCAGCTTAATGATTGATCTGAGTGAACATAATTCAGTGGCGCACAAACTAAAAGCATGTGGCCCTTAATAATACAAAGCAATATGTTAAGTGATCGTTCCTGTGATATAAACATACAACAATGAACTATGCGTCACTAGGCTGCCTGCTGGCTGTGTTACTTGACGTGTATGTTAATGTTTGTCATAAACCTGTCCAATTAACAGCTGCCTTCGCCTCCACAGTACACTCAAAGAAGTTCATTGACAGCAGCGTTAATGAGCGTGAAGGCGGGGCTTGCGCTCAAGCTCAGGATGCGCTTGTCTGATTGGCTGACGGCACGGTCAGCTAGCATACAAGCCAATCAGCCGTTGGTTTGTAAAGTCTTAACAGTTTTCAAATTAAAAGGCCTTTTACGCACTTTCACTTTATCACTTTCCGTAAAAAAAAAAACGTAAAAACGCGAATACAATAACTTATTTAATGTGTATAACAATGCACATATATTTTTTTTTAGTCTAATTGTTGACTCCAGTTTCTTTTACAAACCTGTAAAAAATATTTATGAAGAAAAGCAGACGATAGAAATTTATGCATTTAGATTAAACGGTTAAACATTTGTCTTTGTCATTTTTACAAAATAAATTATTCTAAACATTTAAATAAACTTCTCTATTAAAATTACGTAATTACCTTAGAAATCTGGTACTTTCTTACTTTCACTCGGTTCCTTCAAAGTTTTACCAAAGAACATGTACTTATTATTAAAGGTAACACTTTGATAAAGAACTCATCATTTTTAACTTTACTTCACTACTTTCCAGGTTTCTAATTATAGCAACATTTAAAGTCTATAACGACGTTATTTTAATTGTTCGCCGTGGACTTTTATTCTGCAAATAGCTGCTTGTCGCTGCTTCTGTGTTGAGTTCAATCGGGAACTCTTTGCTGTACTCTTCTCGCCAACTATTTTATCCTTTACCCTGTATATTTAGTATAATTAGTGTTAAAGCAGTCATGTCTCGGTTACTGTGTTTATCACGGGGTGTCATATGCACACAATGTAAATCCAGTGTTCAGAAATCCGTGTCTTTGTTGACATCCAGAGGGAAGTTGAGAGATGAGCTGCAGAGACTGATTTCGACAGGCAGAGGACCTGTCATCACACCCTACAACACCAGGAACCCGGTCTTATGGCTGCTCGGTGTCGGGACGGGTTTTGTTCTGGCTCTGGGGCTGAAATATCGTGATTCTGCGTCTAAACGTTGTGAATGTAACGCGCAGAAGACACTCAAATACACAGCCGCTATAGAAACCAGCAGAGACCTGCTGCAGCGGATAAAGGTACAGGTATCAGGACCACACTTCATCTGCTACTCATAAGTTATTGCTTTTAAGCTATTTCTTTTTTATTTTTAGCCTCGTTTGTTGAGCTTACGAGATAACAAGTTCTTCTGTATTTAGCTGCTGTGTATATTTTGGCAAACAAATATATTAAAATTATTTTTTTTTTACATTTTAAAATTAATAATTAAATATTATTTAATAATTATTTAGTATTTAATATATGCAAAAAAAATATTTAATATATGCAAAACATACATTGTATATAAATGTGGAAAAATAACATTATATATTTTAAATACATTTTTTATATTTTCTTAGAAAAATCTCATATATATAAGGTACACAACTCACATTTCAGACTTTTATCTCTCATTTCTGAGAATTTAGGGATATAAAGTCAAAACTGTCTGATGATAATAATGTTTTCAAGTCAGAATTGTGAGATATGTTGAATGTTTAATTGTGAGTAATCACATCCAAAACAAATTTTGGTTTACATATATATGTGTACTGTGTATATTTATAACATATATATAAATACACACACATGTAAATGTATAATTATATTTCTGAAAAAATATTTGTTTGTATATTCAATATATTTAGAAATAATATAAATATATACATGTTAATAAGTAAATATTTACTGAATGTGAATGTGTGTTTACATACATAATGAATATGCACAGTACACATGTATAAACAAAAATGTGATTAATAGTTTGTATTATAAATATTAAAAACATTTGTTAAACTTGTGCATTTCTTATATTTGTTATTTATTAATTATATATTTTACATATCTGTGTGTGTGTGTACATATATATATACATGGCCAAAAATATTGGCACCCTTGGTAAATATGATTGAAGAAGGCTGTGAAAATAAATCTGCATTGTTAATCCTTTTGATATTTCATAAAAAAAATATATATATATATATTTAAAATGGGGAGGAAACATTATTATGAAATAAATGTTTTTCTCTAATACTCATTGGCCACCTTTTTATTTAATACTTGTTAAAACCTCCATTTTCCAGTTTAACTGCTCTAGATTTTCTCATAAAAATGCCTGATGACTTTAAAGAACCACAATTCTGACCACGTCTGTACATATATCATGTATGTCTGTGTATTATTTATCTATTTATTTTCATTTTAAAGTTTATAGTGCATAATGGCCTACAGATAAGCTGATTATTTTGCAGGATGAAGTTGGAGCACCAGGGATGGTTATCGGAGTCTCGGTGGATGGCAGTCAAGTTTGGTGTGAAGGTAGGAAGCCTCCCACCACACACTGATGCTAGTTCCCTTGAAGGCTCTGGGGTAATCTGCACTACTATGGGATCCATACTTAAAATGACACATTTATGTTAATGCCACAAGTTCAAATCCAAAGGGCGCAGTTCTTTACTAATTTCGAGGCCTGCGTTAGTTCAGTAACTTGGAAAGCAACCACCGGCTCTATTTGTTGTCTTACAGGGGTTGGCTATTCAGACCTGGAGAACAGAGTGCCTTGTGGTCCAGACACAGTGATGAGAATCGCCAGCATCAGTAAACCTCTGACTGCAGCCGCCGTCGCCAGACTCTGGGAGGATGGCAAGATAGATCTAGATGCTCCTGTCCAAAAATATGTGCCAGAGTTCCCACAGAAACAATTTGAAGGGGCGGATGTGAGCGCATCCATCTTTTTTTATGTGTGAACTAATCATTTTTTAACATGTTGCTGACATGTTTTAGTCAGTATGATTCAGCACACTTTCGCGTTTTTTTAGCATTTCGATAGCATGATTTAAGACGTTGCTAGCATTTAACATGTTGTTGCGTGATTTAGCATGTTGCTAGCATAATTTACCGCGTCGACAGCATGATATAACATATTTCTAGCATATTTAACATGCTGTTTGCGTGTCAAGTTGTTATTATTTAACACATTGCTAGCATTTAACATGTTGCGTGATTTAGCACGTTGCTAACATAACTTAACATGTTGCTAGCATAATTTACCGCGTCGACAGCATGATACAACATATTTCTAGCATATTTAACATGCTGTTTGCGTGTCAAGTTGTTATGATTTAAGAGATTGTGAGCATTTAACATGTCATTGTTTGATTCTACAGATTGCAAGCAAAACATAATTTTTATAATAATGTTTGCTTGTTGCACGATGTAACACATTGCTAGCATGATTAAACATGCTCCTAGCATGATTTAACATGTGTTAGCATGTTGCCAACCTGAATTAACACATTGGTAGCATGTGTAACATGCTGTTTGCTTTATTTACTGTAGCACGTTACTAGCATATTCTTAACATTATTCAACACATTAACATGTTTTACTACGTTGCTAGCTTGATTTAACACATTGCAAGCATGTTTTTAAAATGCTGCCATGTTGCTAGCATGAATAAGCATGTTGATATGGTGTTTCTAATACGATGTAAGGTGTTGCTTGGTAACTGTTAAAGCTTTGTTAGATTAAATGCTCTATATGTGTTATTGTACAAAAGTTTTGACACCCTCAATAAAAGACTATAGGAATTTTCGAATTATTTCCAACCCAACATAATTCATACGGTTTGGTATTTAGCATTCTTTTTCTCTGTCCTTAAACCAGGTCACAATAACGCCCCGGATGCTCCTGTCCCACTTGAGTGGCATCCGTCACTACGAGAAAGATGCTAAGAAAGTGCGAGAGGACAAAGAGAAAGCCAAGCGCCTTTTAAAGCCTGCGGAGAAGAAAGAGGAGAAGGGCTCAGACGAAAACAAAGAGAAGCCAAAAGTGGTGGAAAGCAAAGAGGCTAAAGGGGGCCAAAGGAAGAAAAAAGAGTTTGAGCAGGAAGAGTATTACCTCAAAGACAACTTTGAGAATGTCATCCAGGCTCTGGACTTATTCAAAGACGATGCTCTGATTTTCAAACCCGGTATGCTTTCGCTGCACACAACAAAGCACTGTTATAATGTGCTCTGAGGTTGGGTTTATTTTCAGAACTTGTTGCCTTGATATCTTGATCTTTAGCTTCACATGGTTTACTCGCTCTCACATCGGCCCAAAGCTGACTAGTCATGGAATTCAAAATGAGTAGTTTAGCAGAATGTCTCTGTTGTACAGTGAGGATTCTCTGCAGTGATTTGTGTTTATATGTAGGTTCTACGTTCCTGTATTCGACGCATGCGTACACCCTGCTGAGCGCCGTGGTGGAGAGAGCAGCGGGTCAGCGCTTCCTCGACCACATGATGAAGATGTTTCGAGAGTTGGGCATGCTGAACACAGTACCGGACGAAAATGACCCCATCATATACAACCGCTCCAGGTATATGAGAACACGCAATTGAAACATATCCCTTTTTTGATAGCTATTGTGTTACGGACGTCCCAAGCTTGAGGAGTTTGCCGAACCTGTCCCGATCGTGTCTGCTCTCTCCTCTACTTCACTTCTTGTCTGCTCAGCACAAGCTGCGTTTCCATTACAGATATGCAATGATATGCAAGTCATGGCAATGGATTTTGGTGAAATTTTATGGATTTTGGATATATTTATTCAAAGGAGGTATATGCATGTAACGTTACAGAGGAACCGCGGAGAGATACTTCATGCATGGCATGGCTGAAATAAACACAATCATCCACTAGAGTGGGCAAAATCAGCTTTAGTGGCCGTTTCATAGTGCTGTGTAAAATGACTAAGCATTAATAGCAGGGAAAGGGAAAGCCCCTAATACTCCAGAACCACCACGTATTCAGTTTCTTGGAGGTTATAGTGCATTGAAGAATGATCATATGACTTTTTAGATATGGTGTGTGACCTGTAAATTCCATTATTCCTTATTGCGAATTATTCATTTATCAAATTGACTAAAAACCACCTCATGCGAGTGTGTACATTATTGCAAAAGTGACGCTTTTGTTTTGATTTGCTCAATTTAAAGGGTAATGGAAACGCAATAAAGGCAAAATGGTTAAAAAAAAAACTCTTCTTTATTGAACAAGTCACGTGGATCATTGCTGTTATTGTTAACTTAAGCTGTTTTTAAAAAAACAATTAAATAAAACATACATATTAGATGAATAATGTAGCTTAAAGTATAATTAGAAAATTAGAAATGTTGCTTTATTGAAATAAAAGAAATCATTTCATTTCATTTGAAAACATTTTTTAAAAAATGATAAAAACACAGTTTTTTTACTGAAATAAAAACTGAAGAAAATAATATTACAAATATTAATAGATAATATATATATATATATGTGAAATTATGGTCAGATGCAGAAAAATAAATTTTTAAAAATAAAAAAAAAACATTTTTATTTATTACTTTTTTGAATAATAACCAAGATGTGTACATTTACATATTTAAGGTGTAAAGAAAACATGGTATTACTTTTTACTTGGTTACATCACATGATGTTTTTAATCAAATAATTAAAATAGTTATCATTTTTTCCCCCCAAAATTGTATTAAATCCAATACTTTAGTTTCATATGATTACTATACGCCACTTCTTATTTTTGTCTTAAATACACTTACTCATCATTGACCTGTTTAACATCTTCCCTGTTTCCTGCAGGTTCTACCACTTCAATAAAAAAGGTCGTGTTATGAACTGCCCCTATGTGGACAATTCCTACAAATGGGCTGGTGGTGGATTTCTGTCCACTGTGGGTGACCTTCTGCTGTTCGGTAATGCTCTGCTCTACAGCTATCAGATGGCCGAACTGAAGAACACAGACGGGCTGCTTCCTGGCTTCCTAAAACCCTGCACGGCCAAAGCCCTATGGGCACCGGTGGACAAAACTGAAGCATCGTGGGACAAAGACGGGCTGTACGCCCAGGGCTGGCTGGTGGTGGAGAAACAGCAGAAATACGGGCAGTGCCGCAGCCGCAGATATTACGTCTCACACACAGGGGGCGCTGTGGGGGCCAGTAGCGTCCTGCTGGTGTTACCCAGCAAGTACAAACATGCTCCTCCTCAGGGGGTGGTGGTGACCATCATGACAAACATGCAGTCAGTGGGGCTCAATGCCACAGCGCTGAAGATCGCACAGGAATTCGACAAGGCTAGGAACTAAGAACATGCATCCACTTGATTCATAAACACACTGTCGTGATCCTTTTGTAGCCATTTGTGGTGAATATCAGGACACTTCTTTGTTTAAAGTGCTGAGGTGTGTTCGTGTCTTCAGTTTTAATTCAACGTTTGTGCAGAGACCTCGATTTTTTTATCTTTATATATATTAAGGAACTGTCTTATATATTGAAGAAATTAAAAAAATGTATTATGGAAACCTCTGTGAAGGCCTCCAATCTGGTCATTTTTCGCAAAACATGCTCCCAATATGCTAAACTCGGTCTGGTGATTTATCACATGTATTAAAGTGCAGTTAAGTAGCAGCGACAGCTTATGTAATTCTTCCATAACCTCATGTTAATTTAAAGTCTTCATGTAATACTTGTGCATTTTAAGATGCACTTCACCCCACTGGAGTACATTAAATTAATTAAATAAAGTTAAAACATGGAATGGTGAAAAACATACTACTACTACTAATAATAATAATACACATTAATTCACATTTAAAAAAAACTAATTATGGTATTTGTCATCCTAAAGTAATTATATAATAGAAATTATTTCATTCAATTTCATATGTTTGATTAACTGTATTACCAATTAACGAGTAGTCAAAATCATTATTGGTATTATTATTGTTTTTATTATTTTTTAAGTATTTGTGTTTTCTAAATAATATGAAAATATACTTTAATATTTTATCTTTATTAGTTAAGAGCTATATATTGGATTGTATAGTTTAAGTAGAATAAACAATCATACAAAACAGCTGATATAGCAGTTCAATTATTTAAAGTCATTATTATCTTGTATTTTTGTTTTCATTTTAGTTTTTAATGTAAATACTTTTATTTTAAATACAAGTATTTTTTGCTTATTATTACTGTCGTTTTGCTGTTTATGTTCGTTACTATAGTTATTTGTATTTTTTGTTGTTATATTTTTATTATTAGAAAATGGTCTGCACCCCTCGGAAAGCTGAGTTGGACTCCATCCGACACCCACCGAGCGTTGCGTCTCTATTGATCTTCACTCCCAGTGAAAGATATGAAGCAGCATACCGCTTTGGTAAGAGTGCAACACCTGGGGCCTGTTCCATGATGGTAGCTAAACAAACTCAGAGTTACAGGAATAGTTTTGGGTTGACAAATCAAACCGATGCAATCAGGCATTATTGGTACCATGATGAAGCTCATCAACTTTCTTTGTTAACCCAGGCTTGATCCTGAGTTAATGTAGCACGTGCACGTGAAAGTGGCCAATCACAGGCTTTTAAACTTTCATTCACTTCCTCTGAGAGACTCAGATTCACTACCAAAGATTAAAAGATTGAGCAATATGAGGAATTTCAACACGTTTACGCAGCAAGATAAAACGATCTTTTAATGAAAGAGGAAAACAAACTTGCAAGTAAGCTGTATTATCTATGTTTATATTAATTTAAAAGCCTATTACTATTAAACTAAACTGACTTGTGTAATAGATTAAGGAGATCATAATTATATAAATAATAGTCATTCTAAAAATCGGATGATTTTATCTTTAAACAATGTTTTACTATGAGGCGTCCTTTAATTCGGAGTAAGAGAAGCTGGGGGAGTGGCTTTATTGCATCAGACATGTGTCACCTTGCTGGAAGCTGATTGGTCACAAATTTGGTTTTGATATCTCTAACCCAGAACATAACCTGAACACCAATTGAAGCCGAGTTTCTTTCATGGTACCTAAAACCCAGGATTGGTGCAAACTAATCCTAAACTTACCTGGCTAGCCAGCTAATCCGGCTTCGTGGTACAGGCCCCTGGTCAAAGGTGATGAGGATGGGGGACACCAAACCACCTGACGCCTCGGGTCATTCCCATAGATATGGTGTGGAGAGACACCACACACCCCACCCAGCACCACCCAAGACAGCCATCCTGCGAGAAGCTGAACACGGAGACCGCCTTTAGCCTCAATCTCTTGGTTTTCTGTAATCTTCATTTTATCTAATCATCTATACGGTCTTCACAGATGTTTCACCGTCTTCACACACTAAAAATGACGGGTTCAATACAATATAGGTTGCATTTAACCCAGCATTTTTGTTGTTTGAAAAATATACTTTTATATTTTCAGTTATCTTTATTAGTTAAGAGCTATATATTGAATTGTATAGTTTACGTAGAATAATTAATCATACAAAAAATCTATGAACAGATGATATAGCAGTTAAATTAATTAGCTGTTATTATCTTTTTTTGTTGTGATTTTTGGTTTTAATGTAAGTATTTTTTGGTCGTTTTGCTGTTTATGTTCGTTACTATAGGTATTTCTATTTTTGTTGTAATATTTTTATTATTATTTAATAATAATAAATTATTATTATTATTTCTCAAATTCTAACCCTCTCTCTTATTAACATTATTCCTGGACATACCTTTCTTTAACCCCTAAACAGGCAATGTGCACCGCAACGTAGGCTACCCTGTAGACTTTTGAGGCATGAAAAAATATTTAGTACCCAATACTGCTGCGACATTTCCACGTTTCTCATCCTGTGACAAGCTGAGCACAGAGACCTGTAATCTTCACTTTTATCTAATCATCTCTCCGGTCTTCACAGTCATCTATACCGTCTTCACACACTAAAAAATTACGGGTTCAATACAATATAGGTTGCATTTAACCCAGCATTTTTGTTGTTTGATGGTCTTCACACTTTGTCCCAGCACTGTGTGCATTTCACTATCGAGTGGAGATTTTGTCTAGATCAGCTCAGTTTCAAAAGGATCTTTGTACTCTGTATCGCTAGAAATAAAGTGTGCCCAACGAAGCAAGCCTTAGGCGACGGCGGCAAGGAACCAAAACTCCTTCTGTGACAGAATGGAGAAAAAAACCTTGAGAGAAACCAGGCTCAGTTGAGGGACATTTCTCCTCTGGCCACATAAAACCAGCACTTCATTTCTAGTTCGATTTGAACTCTATCAGTGCAGCAGCGAGATTCTACTGCTGACTGGATTCTGTTTCTCGGCACAACAAGGAATTTTAAAAACTACTAACTAGTTAGTTACTAGTTACTTTGGATCATATACTGAATAATATCTCTAATTCTATCTTATATAGATTAAATATATATATATATATATTTGCACACACCAGGAAATCACAAAAAACGTAATTGTTGATTATTCCTTGAAAATGTAATTGCACTTATTAATTATGATTTTCACAATTTACACTTGCTTGAAGTAACTGCATGCCATATTTTGCTGTTCTTTGCAGCTTTCTATTAAAGGAATCCTGAACAAAATGTCACATGCTCCAAAAAAAAAAAATAATAATAGGCAGCAAAACTGTTTCCAACAATGCAATAAATTGTTATATTAGAATTCTGAAATATTGTATGACTGAAAACTGGAGTAACAGCTGATGAAAATTCAGATTTGCATCACTGGATTAAATTATATTTTAAAGTATATTAATTAGTCTTTGCTATAGGCTGTAGGCCTTTATAACCTCTGACACGAATATTTCCAGATTTGATGGCGCGCTCCTCATGCTCTGTAACACTGAGTGAGAACCGCTTCAGACAAATCAGCGCGCGGTAGGGAACTGAACGAATCATTTGAACCGATTCGCGAACCAGTTCACTGGTTTAACAACTGGTTTGATCAAGCCTTTGAACAGAAATGACTCAGTAAGAATGAATCATTTGCGAATGGACATCATTCATTTACCCAGAGAAAAGTAGACAATTGAGGCTCGGAGGTGGCATGAGTCCGATTAAATTAAATTCTTAATTGTTCTGTTAAGATAAATGTATTAAATATAATAGATATAATATATAAATATAACATTTTGAATACATAAATATTAAACGATCAAATAACTGAAATCAAATTGTACAAATGAAACTAAAACTGCCAGCAGGTGGCGACGAGTCACTGCTTTTGTCACCGAATCATTCATTCATTCGATTCGTTCGAACAGTGATTCATTCAGGAGACTGCGTTTATGAACAACTTACTGAATCATTGACTCACTAGATGCACTTAAAAACACACATTCATTCATAAACGAAACTGAATTAAAACTATTTTCTTTGACGAAACAAAACAAAATCGGAAGAAATAAAATTCCAAAAGTCTTAATATCAACGTCTAGTTTCATGAAATCTTTATAATATCACCCTTTATAATCATTAAACGCTGTTTTTGAAATTGTTAAATAATTAAATTGTTGATATAGTAAATGTTAAATTAAGAAAAATAAATAAATAATTGCATAAATATTTAAGTGCCGAGATGCGCTCGCGATGCGTCACTGACGTAACCAGCCGCGTGATTCACGTCTTAGTT
>JAUMHI010000032.1:1960240-1994646 GCA_032359435.1 Enteromius unitaeniatus
AAGACAATCACAGATAACGAGGTACACACACCTGAACGGAATACATAATTAACAGAAACTAGGTCACAAGACACGTGTGAACATAGAGCACATGGGGAAATACACAAAGCACGACAAGACATGACACATAGAGAAAGCCAAGGATGTTACACATAAACACACATTTTAGGCTTATTAATAAGAAATATGCAAATATGCACAAGTAATACTCCTGTTATATAAATATATATATATTTAAATTATTTTTTTTACTAGAGTAATGCTAACACTCAAAATAGCCATTTCAAACTGATTTAATAAATTATATGTGGAGTATTTTGAGCTAAAACTTCATATGACACATTTTGAGCACACCTGAGACTTTTATTACATCTTGTAAAAGGGGGGGATAATGAATGTATATCTTTAAATGCACTGTAAATTGCTTTTTGAATAATGTGCCTTTATATTAAGTGACTCGTGTACTTACATAGTAACAAGATGTGTATCTAGTATTTAACCACAGTGTAAGTACACATTGCTACATAGTATCTACAGCTTTAATATTTCTGTAACTACACACATGTAACAACCCTCAGAATGGTGTGCGTAAGTACAAATGTGTTCACTTTTCACTTCACTAAGTAGTCATGTAACAGGAATTACATATTACACATTACATATTTTGTAACAGCAGTATGTACAGTATGTATAAGAGTACATGGAACAGAGGATGTAGTAGGGTAAGTTTAGGGATGTACTTACACTGTGGTTACATACTACATACACATCTAGTTACTATGGAAGTACGCATATATTAGGGACACTTAATATAAAGTGGGAAAAATGTTTTGGGAAAAAAAAATGTTTTGGGAAAAAAAGTTCAAATAAGGAAAATAGCGGGTAAGAGACTGCTTAAAAACCCACATAGTTCATTGAAATCAAAATTTTGATTGACAACGGTCACACTTCAGTTTGTTATGACACTCACATCATGATGCTGTCATTATTTTTTTGTATGTGCAAACAGCTTATTACAACCTTTTTCCATTAATACAACATGTCCCAGTAAGGCGTTCTTAATTACATCAAGAAAAGTGCAGACTGTTACATATATATGCATTTACCCTCAGCTGTGCTATCAAACTCATGTTGACGTGTCAGTCAAGAGCAGCCCAAGCATTTGTGACCAGCTGGCCTCTCTTCCTGGTCACTGTGTGTTTAAATGTCGCCTGTTTTAAATGAAAACTTCCCTGCTGGTGTGCTAGTCAGGCCTGACTCTCTGAGAAACACTCTGGGGCTCACAGACGGAGTATTTCAACACGTCGGCAGAACATGACAGAAATTAGCCAGGCGTGACGGGAAAATACAGGGGCGTGAAATTAACCGCAGCTCTCTCGACAGGCATCTTCCCCCTCACATTGTGTCGTTACCCACTGATGTATTAATTTGTATGCGTTTTCCTCTTAATAAACACTAGGGTACAGATTCGTACATAATATTGTGCATTTCTTTGAAGATTGTGGATTATTTTCCTGGTCCATCAAATTAGTACGCACACGCAGACCCTTAAGCTGGTTCTGTATTTAAAGACTTCAAAAGTAACTATTTTTATGCTAGGAATATTTGGTCAGTGATTGTCAGATTCATTTTCAGGTCAAAAGCGAGCAAGAACTCTGGGTTAGCCAGATATAAATAGGTTGTAGGATTAGCATCATTAGCATAACCATCCTCACCAGTCAGATCATCGGATAATCAGAACTATTTTAAAGCTTTTCTTATTGTTATGCACATGTTAAGCACATGCACATACTCTTCTGCATTCATATCAAAGGTAAAACAATAATGAATTTAATATTTTATGCTAACCGACTTTCTAGCCTTTCAGCCCTTAAGACTACAGCAATTCAGAATCCTTTCTGACCCCCTCAGGCCTTTAATCAGGATAAATCTTTCCTAAAGACAATGGGGCAAACAGTCATTAACCTCTCTAGAAGTGGCACACAGGTGCTTGACAGGAATAATGATCAGGCAGAGCTTGATTTTAATGGAATATTGACATCAATCTGAATATCCTTTAATAACATCACAGGGGACACATATACAGTACCTCAGCTTTTTCTGGTTCCAAACAGTGGTCAATAATCTAGTCTGCTATCCTTATTTTGTCCCTTACAAACCTTTACACAAATGTAGGAGCAGCCCCTTGTCAAGAACTGTGCCAGTGTAGGTTTAGTCAACAAGACTGAAGCAGTAAAAGTTGATTATAGCAAACACAAAGAAATTCCCAAAGATGTTTTACTTGTATAGTTTTGAATGGGAAAAAAATGCATTGCTTAACATGACTAATCAATCGCAGAAAACTCCACCTTCTGAATAAAATTGCCAATCGCTGATCTGTAAAGTCAGCAAATCACCGCATTTGCCGTTGGAAGTTACGGTTGCTATAGAAACATCAGAATTCTGAGATGTGCGCCTAGGGGTGCATTTACATTTGGCATTAACATGCGACCTGTATCTGCATGTTGTCCACATACACATTGAAAAGACAAGTGTAAATGCGTTTGTGATCAGAATGTTATCCAAGCTGTGTGTTCTAATGCAGAGGTAGTCGGGAACATGTTCTAATTGGATCTGTGCATTGTAAATACAATCCAGCCATCGTATCTGCATCATGTCACACAAAACCCCGTCCACTATCCTATCCCCCTCATCAGTTTGTAATATAAAAAAAAACATACAAAAAAAACACTTAGTGAAAAGTTTGGGATAATTTAACGTTTCACCATTCAAAGAGATAGGAGCTGCACTTAAATGCCCAAGAGTTGTTTCAAAGATGGCTGCCAAGTGACATGACTTGTCTTAAAGTGCTTCTATTATGCCTTTTTAAAGGTTGCTAATATTGCTTTATGAGTCTCTTAAAACAGGCTAACATGTATGCAAGGTCAAGTCACTTTTATTTATATAGTGCTTTTAACAATACAGATTGTAGCAAAGCACTGAACATTATCAAGTAGGAGAACAGAGTGATGGTAATGTATAATGACGAGAATTAAACTATTTATTTATCAAATGCAGAGAAGGTCTCTGTAGTCAAGATGACGATAATCACTAGAGATCAGGTGTCCCCAACTAAGCAAGCCAGAGGCGACAGCGGCAAGGAACTAAAACCCCATCCATGATAGAATTGGGAGAAAACCTTGGGAGAACCAGACTTAGTTGGGGCCAGTTCTCCTCTGGCCGGACGCCCAGCACCTAATTTCCCTGCTCCCGGTTCTGGCTGATCTAATTAATGCAGCCTAACAATCCTTTATCAAATTTGATTAATAAGTGTTTATTGTTGCGTTAAGCCAGAGTAAAGATATGTAAATCTTTAATCTAGATTTAAACTGACAGAGTGTGCCTGCCTCCCGGACAGAATTAGGTGAATTGTTCCAGAGTTTGGGTGCTAAATAGGAAAAAGATCTGCCACCCGCAGTAGATTTTGATATTCTAGGTATTATCAAATGGCCAGAGTTTTGAGAACGCAGCAGATGCGGAGGACTATAATGTGATAAGAGCTCGCTCAAGTACTGAGGAGCTAAGCCATTCAGGGCTTTATAAGTAATTAACAAGACGGAGGGACCCGGGCCATATCGAGAGGTCAGAATAAGATTAAAAATGGAATGCACTTTTTTGACTAGTAAAACAGCAACCTAGAACAGCAGTTCCCATTCTGGGGTCTGCACTTCCCTTACAGGGGCTCCAGTGTCAAATATGGATGCAAACAACCTTTTTATACTGTAGGTAGTATCTAGTAGGGGTAGGCAATAAGTCTTTTTAGGCAATAAGACTTTAATTCTCTGCCATGATGCTTTATTTCTTGATTTCGACTAATCCCTCGGCTTCTCACAACAAATGTGAGGAGTGTGGCAAATCAGTGTCAGTCTCCACGGGGCTACAGTACCTTGAACACTCAAGCAGCTACATATACCTTAGCAACACCCTAGCAACGACAATATAGCAATTCCATAGAAACTTGGTTAGCCATAAATGGTGATGAGTTTGACTAACTTTAAATGAGAAAATGTACAAACCTTTAATCAACAACATTATTTTTGTACTTAACTACAGTATACTTGAATGTAATATGTGTACTGTTTGTGTAAAGGGTCAGCCTGCACAATGTGTAATGTTAACATGAGATTTGAATAAAATTATAATTAAATGCAGTATGTGCTGATCAGAGCTCAGTGTTGTTGAGCCATCAGGGACTTGGAGTTTGCCATTTTAGGAGGGAGTAAAGTTACCAATTGCTAAGGTGGTATTATTAGACACCGGTGCTCAGCCAAGCACACAGATTCCATGTCTGATCTGCCCTTCCTGCTCGAACCGCACAAGGGCGAAGCCCAAAGCGTGCATATATAGTCCATCTGATCAAATGAAAGCACGGCCATGCTGTTAAGCAATCATCTTTTTGGCTGCATTTGATAAGTGGAGTCTGGACTCTCCAGATGGTGTGTGTGTACGCGTGTTTGTATGTGTGTTTGTGTGTTTATGGATGCAACTCAGAGAGCCACAGGATGAGGTCAGTCTGGCCACACTGATCGGTCTTTCCCATGCTGCCAAGATCAGAATCCGCTCCCAAGAGAAGGAGCCCAGGACGCACAGCATGGGCTTGGAGCTCAGTCTGGAAAATAGTGCGCAAATGCTTGAGTTCCAATGCTTCAGCAAGAAAAAAAGAGATAAAAGAGAACATACTTGGTGCCAGCATGGTGCCAGAATAGTGTGGAATTGTAATGGATTCCTGGGTTCCGGTTTTGGCTGTGCAACAGAGAAAACCTGGGCAAAGTTGGAATGGAATACTAACATACTTCTACTGTATACAGCCTACTGTTTATTTATTTATTGTTTATTTTTATTTTTCTTTGCCTTTATTTTGGTAGGACAGTAAGGCCTTGTGTACTCCAAAGTATTTTTAACCAGCTGAGCTGAAAATACTCAGCTGTGAGCACTTGAGAATGCAGCGTTTTTGTTTTGTTTGTATTGAAACTTTTTTTTTAAATAGTATGTGAAATAGTATGCAACAAGAAAATGCTCTGCCTGCTGTTAGGTGCCGTTGGTTCAAAAAAATTTACATTTTCACAGGCTACATATAAATAAAATCAAGTATTTCATTACAATACAGCAGAACAATTCTCCAATTCAGAGGTGACTGAGATGGTATTCATGCCTTGTTCTATATTGAAAATGTAGTAACCTCCATACTGCGCACAATATCCATACTGCTTACTGCACCTTGCATAGCACTATTAAAGAACAAACTGACAGATACTTAAAAACTAATATTATAATATTAAATAAATTTAATTTCATTAATATAGGGTTATTATTAACATCATTTAAGAACAGTAGAAGTTAACTTCATGGTCGAAGTAGACATAAGCTTGTACATACAAATAAAAATAGGAGTAAACTTGTATGTAAAAATGAACTTGTATGAATGTGTAGAAATAAACTTTTATAAATAGAAGCAAACTTTTATGTAAAATTAAAAGCACACTTGCACTTACAAGTAGGAATAGTAGAAGTTAACCTGTAAGTAAAAGTAAACCTGACAAGTAAAGTTTTACGTACAAACAGCAGCAAACTTGTATGTACAAAAGTTTACCTTTTTATATACATTAAGTTTGTATATATATATTAAGTTTGTCTTTGTTTGTACACAAGTTTGTCTTAACTTTTATAAGTAAAAGTAAATTAGTATGTGGAGGCATAATATGCCTATATGTGAAGATATTGTGTATGTGTAAATAAAATTGTATAAAACTGCAGAAATAGAAGTAAACTTGTATGTAAATGTGAACTTGTATGAATGTGTACGGATAAACTTTTATAAACAAATATAAGCAATACACATATTAGTACACTTGTATATATAAGTAAACTTGTACTTGCATGTAGAAATCGAAAATAAACATGTAGGTATTGTAAAAGTACACTTGTATTAATGTGTAGAAGTAAACTTTTGTGAAAACACAAGCCAGTTTTAATGCAAATTAATGTTTACTTGTATATACAAGTTTGCTTCTATTTGTTCATAAAAGTTCACTTTTACAAGTAAACTTATACTTACAAGTAGAAATAGTACAAGTACAATTTAATCTAAAAGTAACTTTACAAACTTTTGTGTACAAATAAAAGCAAACCTGTATGTAAAAAAACATGTTTATCTTTATATGCAAGTGTAAGTGTATGTAAAGTATTCATGTATGTGTAAATAAAATTGTAAGTACAAGCCAAAATAGAAGTTAACTTATATGTAAATGTAACTCATGAATGTGTACAAGTAAACTTTTACAAATAAATAGAAGCAAACTTTTATGTAAAATAAAGTAATCTTGTGTGTATAAGTGAACTTGTAGTTACAAGTAGAAATAGAAGTAAACTTGTATGTAAATGTAACTTGTACGATTGTGTACTAGTAAACCTTTACAAATAGAAGCAAACTTGTACGTAAAATAAAGTACTCTAGTAGTTACAAGTAGAAATAGAAGTGAACTCGTATGTAAAAGTAACCTGTATAAGTAAACTTTCATGTTCTAACAAGAAAACGTGTATGTACATTAATGTTTACTTTTACAAGTAAACTTATACTTACAAGTAGTATATAGAAGTATAGAAGTATATAGAAGTAAACCTGAATCTAAAAGTATCTTGACAAACATTTGTGTACAAATAAAAATATTTGTATGTACATATTTACCTTTACATACAAGTTTACCTTTGCACACATTTTTTTTACTTTTACAAATAAAAGTAAACTTTTATGTAACAAGAAAACGTGTATGTACATTAATGTTTACTTTTACAAGTAAACTTATACTTACAAGTAGATATAGAAGTAAACCTGAATCTAAAAGTATCTTGACAAACTTTTGTGTACAAATAAAAATATTTGTATGTACATATTTACCTTTACATACAAGTTTACCTTTGTACACATTTTTTTTACTTTTATAAATAAAAGTCAACTTTTATGTAAATGTATGCCTGTATGTACAAGTAAACTTGTCTGTACAAGTAGAAATAGAACTGTTTCTTCTGTGTTGTTGGCCAAATGTGTGAAGGTAAACTTCAGTTTTCTTATGCTTGTGTTTAGTTCAGAAATGGTTTTATTTTCTTTCTCTTTTTTTGTATATGATCTGCAGGTCTAACTGGCTGAAGCCATGCTGCGGGAGGAGAGCAGCTCTGTGGCAGGTGTGTTTGCTGAGTGCCGGCTTCAACTGTTTCCTGGTGGCCTGTGTCGTCTTGGTGGTGCTCTTACTAACTGTGGAACTGCTCATTGATACTAAGCTCCTACAATGTGAGTATTAGAAGGGTTCAGATCAGAGACATAGTTTCTGATTGCCTAACGAGAATTTTCTGTTTAGATTCAGACTACATTGATTTGAAAGAATTAGTTATTTTTATTAGTTTGGAAATCTAACATATAGCTTATTAGATTCATTAGTTCTGGAAACACACTGCACTTATCAAGCTGTATGTCATTTGTTTAGGATTCACTTTACTGTAGTCACGCTTATTTGATTCACTAAAAAGAATTAATTCACAAGAGTCATTCTTTTAGGAATCGGATTACTCTGTTTCAGCTTTGATTCCCTAAAGAGAAGTGGTTTACTGGTGTCAGTTGTTTGGGATCTAGACTAGACTGGTCAATTGTTTAGACTAGACGTAGTGGGTTTTTATTCACCAAAGAGGAATAGCTCAAAAGCGTCAAGCTTTATGTTTCTGATTCTTTAGGCAGAAACAGCTCATTTCATTCATTCATTTGGGTTTTAGACTTCCATATGACTTGGACTTCCTTGGTTTGGATTCATTAAAAAAAGCCTTTTGTTTTATAATCAGGCTGGATTTAGAAAATCATTACGCTTCAGTATATTTTCCAAAAATATTTATTTTAATCAGGTTAAAAAGTGAGAACCAGTTAATATTCAAAACCAACTAAGAAATTCAAACTACCTTGGTTATGCTGTAAGTTTTTGATTCCCTAAAACTAAAAGATTCAAAGGAATCATTTGGGATTTTGACTACACTGATTGAATGATTTGATTCACTAGAAAGAAGAAATAAAAAAAAAAAAAAGAAATAATAATAATAATTCAGGGATCAGACTACACTGGTTGAACTTCAGTCATCTGTTTGCAATTCAAACCATAGTAGTATGTTTTTGATTCACTGAAAAAAAAACACTCAAAAGAGATTTGTTCTGGAATTAGAAAGTCTTTTGCTGTGATCTAAGAAAACATTTATTCATTCAGCCAGTTCTGAATAAAAACTGGGTTCTCATTTCCCAACCTAATAAATCACATGCATTTTATATTTGCATTACAATACATTTACCTGGACAATTTAATAGTTCCATTAATAAAGTATACAAACACTATCTCTCACAGCTATACATCTGCAATTGTTGATCTAATCTCTGTGAAGATTATTCTCAATAAGCACATGATGAGTGACGTTTGCTTAGCTGCTATTTGCCTGGACGTTTTCATTTCTCATAAGAGCCTATTGTAAATCTGACCGGAGATCCCCATTCATACTACGGTAGAAAATCACGGCTCAGTGTGCAGATGAGTGCGCACTAAAGAGAGAAATGTGAGAGATGACAGGAGCATAAGTCAGCCTATATCTCTCTGTCTTCTCTGGCCTTTACAAAGTCCTGATAGACAGATGGGGTGGGGGGGAGATGGATAGAAGCAGTGGAGGAGTGCAGGACAGCGACCGGTCGGCGAGATTAATGGAAGGAGGGATTGAGGGAGATGAATGGACTGATGGACAGATCAGTGAACAGAGCAAACTAAGACATATGGGCCGGAAGATTGGCGGCGTGTGGAGAGAGCGAGCGAGAGAGGGGGTGAAAACTGAATGCAGTAGATCTCTTGCACCGTAATAGAGCGGATAAATAGACAGATGCAGGACGCGGATGGGTGGAATATCATATCACAAATGCCTAATGCTTTCAGTTCAGGCGGCTGCAATAATAAGATTGAGCAGAAACTGTCGACTTCCCTCTTGAAAAGTCCCTGTAAGGAGGAGTTTCATATGGGAATAATTCAATCTATTCAGTATATTTCTTTTATGTAATGCTTAATCGTGTATGGCTTACTATCATGTGAGGTTTTTAATGTGTTCTGTACAGTAAATATACATCAGTATATATTAAACATGACAGTTTCTATGTGTTTTAGTATGTCTGATTTGTAAACAGTTTAAAAGAGTTTAATGATTTTTCTACAGCTGATTGCAAAGTGCTTGGTTAAGCCTATGATTTGCCAGTTATTATAATAAAAATATGGTATATATGGTATATGTGATGTATAAAATCAATTTTGAACACTTTATTATGTTAAACTTTTTATATTAAATTTTTTACGAAAATTAATGGTACAATGAGACTTTTAAAACAATAGTGAAATATTCGTTCAAATGAACAGATTTGCTTAAATTAATTAATCTTCTTAACACTTTATACAGAGTGATTAAAAAGTTTGAATACAAGTAGCTTTTGCTCACCAATGCTGCATTTAGTTGATTTAAAAATAATAATAATAATAATAGCGAAATATTATTTTAATGTATATATTTCAGTATATTAAAAATGTAATTTATGCCTGTGATGCAAAGCTGAATTTTCGGCATCACTACTACAGTCTTCAGTGTCAGAAACCATATTGATATGCTTTGGAATATAAAAGTTTGTCTTTATCGTCTCTACTTATCATTAATTAAAATGGTTAGTTCACCCAAAACTGAAAATGGACTCACCTCCAAGTCATTCTAGATGTATAGATGCTATAGCATTCATATAAACAGTATAATAAACTTTACTATAACATTGTTCGAAAACGCTATGGTATATACCTTAAAATACTATAGTGTTTTTTCATGTGGGCTTTAATGCATCCTTGCTAAACAAAAAAAAAATATATATTTTAAATCTTTACCCCAAACCTTTAAGTTGTGTGTTTAAAGACATATTGAGCTCATAACATGTGCCTGTATTATAATAAAAAATTTACATGTAAAAGTGAAAGCGAACTCTCTTTAAATTGTGTCCACAGTTAATAATGCATTCCAGTTCGCCTGTATCATCCACTGGATCAGCCTGGTCATCCTGTCCGTGTTCTTCACTGAGGTGAGTGTCTTTTCTTTGTTTCTTTCTATAAATATATTTCTCATTAAACATTTCTCATCATTCTTCCAAAAAGTTTTTGGAGAAGCATCTATTGTTATTATTCAAATGAAAGATAACGAAGCTATAAAGAGCATCATGTCAGCATTAAAAGTGCGTGTTTAAAGGTCACAGGCCACTAAAACAACTAAGATGCTGAGTCTGAGACAATCATGATTAACACAGAGCCACCAGGCTTCCCAAGAAATGGCCTCTTTTACAACTATCGACATAGTAGGTTTCAAATTAATGGTGCCACGACGGGAGGTTTGGATGTATTTGATGTAAGGTCCCGTCTGAATGTTTATGCTGTAGGGGTGTCTTAATTGAACCCAAGAAAAAGCAGTTTCACGTAGTGCTGTTACTGTACTTTCAAAGTGTGTGTGTGTGTGTGTCCTGACACGTGCTGACTTCTATTGATTCCCGTTTCTTCAGATCCAGTTGCATTTGTCTCTGGCTCTTTTAAAGCAGACTTGCATTTATTTCCTTCAACTCGCGTTTTACTCAATAAAGGCTCAAGAGTCGGCGTCGCATGTTTCAGAGAGCGAGGCAGGGATAGAAAGCGATAAAAAAAAAAGACTAGAGCGTGCCACCTGAGTCAGCAGTCACCGAAACAGCGTCTCCTTCGAGTGTTCGGATGAGATCTCGGCCGCTTGCGAGTTTATGAATACATATTGCAGGTCACTGATAAATTATGAGCTGCGTTCTGAGACGAGATTAAAAAAGAAGAAAAAAATGATTCGGCTTGGAAATGGGTTTCGCGGAGGTTATTTCTCCACCAAATGGAGGTGAATTCTGTTGCCACCACACTTTTTTTTTGAATTACCTTACATACACATTTTCCCTGCAAGCTCATTATTTATGTTTGCTGTTTGTGGGTCGCTGGAAAAGTAATGTTTGTCTTTTTTTGTTGCCCAAGGCTCTTGTCTCTTACTAAACATGCTCTGTTGTTTCCTTATGGATGATTTCCCAGAATGCAATGTGCTGAAGCATCAGATTTCTGCTTTTCTCTTTCTTTTTGTTGGTTTTTCCACTTACATGCTCTCTATTCCATGTCTCTCTCTTCCTCTCCCAGACTGTCTTTAGGATTGTGGTGCTCGGGATTTGGGATTATATAGAGAACAAAGTTGAGGTAAGCTCCCCGGGGTCCCATTAGGACGGGGGGAAACGGAGTGAAGAGGCAAGCCCTTGAAACTTAATGAAGGATGAGTCTCTCTCTGGCGCAGTGACACACTCTCAATGTCACATTGTTGCCTGAGCGGGCCAGGAGCCAATGCTTACTGCACTGTGATTGGCTGTTTAGTTTTATTGGCCACACCCACTAATTAAATAGTAGTTATCGCATTTTTGACAATTTTTGACTATTTTATATTGTAATAATGTTTTGCAAGATTACGGCATTTTTGGTCAAAGTCTTACTGATCCCAAACGTATGCGCACACACTTAAACCTACATGAATTTTGTATAATAGAAATAATGGATAAAATACTAAAATAATATATTTATAATTTATAATAAATTGTGTATGTAGAAAAAAAAATTATGTCCAACAAATAAATAAATATGTAATGCAGCTTTTTATTTCACAATTTGGAAAAAAAATTATTAATTTTAAAATTTTATTAATTATTCTGAGGACTGTGAAATATAAACTCATAATCGAAACAGAAAGGTCAGAAGTGTTAAATAAAAACTCAGGAAAACTTTGGAATTAATTTTGCATGTATTACTTTTTTTCATGGTGCAAACTGGCCTTCATAATCTATTAAATAATACATATATTTTACATTTATTTCAAATGTATTAAATATATGATAGTTAGTATTGGATGTTAGAGGGATTTTTTACCCAAAAATGAACATTCTGTCATTAATCAGTCACCCTCATGGTTTCAGTATGTGATATTCTTCAAAATGGTGCTACAGGGTGTAGTGGAGGAGTCAAAATGTTGAATGAAGTAGCAAATTTTATGGTGAACTATCACTTAAAGTTGAGTTTCTACATTAAGGCATTCCCGGGTATGTATTAAATACACTTTTTCATGTTACATGATGAAAGGCATATGACCGTGTGTGGTTGTTTTTTAACTAGGTATTTGATGGTGCTGTGATAGTACTCTCTCTGGCCCCAGTGGTGGCCTCCACGGTGGCTAACGGCCCCAGCAGCCCCTGGGACGCCATCAGCCTCATCATCACCCTCCGCATCTGGAGAGTCAAGAGAATCATTGACGGTAACACATCATTCACACACTCTCCTGCGTCTTTCTGACACTATGAGGTCTTAATAAAAATAATAACCATTTTTAAAATATATATATATATTAATGCTGTGAAACGATTAATCGCATCCTAAAGAAAAATTTTGTTTAAACAATATAAGTGTGTTTACTGTGTATATTTATTATGTCTATGTAAATACACACACATATTTTCTAAATATATACAGTGTGTATTTAGATGTACATAATAAATAAATAAAGTAATAAATAATAAAGTACACACTCATATTACGTAAACAAACTTTTGGATGCAATTAATTACAGCACTAAAATATATGCATATAAAAAAAGGGGAATATTTTCTAAATATGTTATATGTGTGTGCATTTATATATACATAATAAATATACACAGTTACACACACACATACGGATATTGTGTAATATATGTACATATATACACACATACAGTATATACAGATAGATAGCGTCACTTTATTTATATATTTGACCTTTAAAACACTTAAAGACAGTGTTAATGTAAAAGCATTAGCTAACTCATCTGATTAATTTTACTAGGTGCCCGATGAGTGTGAGTTATGATAGACGTCACACACACACACTGCTGCTGCCAGTGCTGGTCTTATTAAAATTCAGATTGATTCAGAGTCTTTTGTCTGCGCTGAGAGGAGCATAACGTCCATAATATGTCTCAGAACAGGTTCTGTTTATGCAAGTGTATTCGTGGTCGATGGCTGGGGCAGGTCACTCTCGTTCTCACTAAACATCATTGAGCTGTTGAGCACAGCGTTACATGAACACCGTCGATGACAACAAACAAGAGAGCCAATGACACACCACAGAAACAGCTCTGAGTTTGACATGAAGACATAGTAAATCAAATCCATCAGTACAGGCAGCGTTGTTAGTGTAAAAACAATTAAAGTAGTTTTTGTTATTAAAATAAAGCTGCAATAAAATACAATGAAAGTTAGACTAATTTAAGAATGACTAAAATGGTAGTAAAATAAAGCCATATAAAAATATTATAATATAGTAAATAAATAGAAAAGCTTAGCTTGACCAAAAAATTAAAGCTCGAAAGATTTAGTGAAATTTTTTATCATTTAAAAAAATAGTACATCTAAATATTAATCTATGCTTAATATGAATTGAAAGTGCTTGCATGCCCTCTCCTGTGCCTTTTCTATTAAAATCTACATTTACATTGTTCCGTGCTTGTGTTTTTGTCTATTCTGCATGTCTGTCTTATATATCTTATCTTTCCCGTATGTGCAAGCTGTGACAAATGCGTATGATTTCATGTGTGTGTTCATATGCCTGAAGATTTGAATTTGAGAGAGTGCACAGTCGGCAAAAAACAGCTGAATACGGTCATTACACTTTACACGGTGCTTCATACAACAGCAGAACACTGAAGTTATATAATCGGAACCCTGAGAAATGAAGGAGAAATGAAAGCTGATATTTGACACAGACACGCTGACCAATTAGCATTCATGAGCTGAAGTCTCAAGCAGAGTTTGATCCAGTTCTACGCCACCCTGTGGTTGTACCATGATGTACACACAGCAGGCCGTAAAAACATCATGCCATGCTGAACTTCTGAAAGAACACCAGCGCAGGGCTAGATTTACTGAGATTTATTTTATGCTTTAATTCATTCATTTTAATTGTGTACATAATCTTTTTTTTTTTTTTAATTCGTAAGGAATTTTAGGAGCTATATAATACCAGACTGAGCATTAGAATTTACCTCAGTTTTAGAGAGATTTAAACTCGTTTTTACTCTATTTTATTTATTTATTTTATGCTTTAATTAATAATTTCAAAAATTATTTTCAATATATATATGTGTGTGTATATATATATATAAAACACTATTTATTTTTAATTTAAGAACTAAATTAAGTCTCCTGAGCTTTAATGGTAGACTTTTAAGCATTACGTTTACCTCAGTTTTAGAGAGATTGTGAAAATTAAATCCCACTCACTTTTTATTTAAATAAATAAATTCATATTTATATTATATATTAAATATACCTAATATATATATTTATATTTTTATATATTTTTTATATTTATATTTATATATTAACATATAAAAATAATCCTGAACCCGAACGTCGAACTAAGAATGTTGTGTTACTGAGTAACACATTGCAACGCAGCAAAGCATGCTGGGAGTTGTGCCGGCAGATGGTACCAGTGTGAGAAGAGTCTAATTGATATGGAGAGTGAGTGGATGATAAGAGGGGTCATGTGGCTATGGCTTTATTAAGAGCCAACAGCAGAGAGCAGAGCAGCCGATAGAAATCAACCTCACATGACGATCATGTCACTTCATATATGAGGCAAAAATTGGCTTCTGCTTAGACATGGATGGAGGTGATGTTAGCATTTGGTGGCATTGAATGTTTGCAGAAAACAGCAAGCAGTTTATCAAAGCTACCCATTGTGTGTCACATCTGATCAGCTGTTTCACAGGATTGTCATTTCAACATATGAAACATATCATATCAACACAAATCAACATTTTATATTATGTGATTATGTGACACTGAATCTGGAGTAACAATGCTGAAAGATCAGCTTTAATTACAAAAATAAATTCATTATAAAATATATAGTTGAAAATTTCTAATAATATTTCACTGTAATATTACTGTTTTTACTTAATATTAAATAAACACTGCTTTGGTGAACATGAGAGTTTTCTTAAAAAAAAAAACTTTCCAACTCCAAACTTTGCTCCGAAAGGATGTGAGAGGATCAAGCGAAATCAACCCGCACTTGTTTTGTCTCTGTTCTGTAGCGTATGTGCTGCAGGTGAAGGTGGAGATGGAGCTGGAGATCCAGCAGTATGAGAAGACCAAAGCTGTGAGGGAGGAGCAGCTGGAGAGACTCACACAGATCTGTCAGGAACAGGCTGTGAGTGATGAACCAACCCTTCACTACATCACCAAAATAAACACTCTGGCACACTTAACAGTAGCTTTGTAATAACTCATAAAGAGGTCATATGATGTTCAATATTTGGTGTAATGCAATGTGTTTATGTGGTTTAAGTTTCAAAAAACACATTATTTTCCACATACTGTAAATTATTGTCTCCTGAAACGGGTCGATTTGTACAAATCTCATTGTTCTAATACAGCAAGGTGGCCTTATTGGCCAGCTATCCAGTGCACTGTGATTGGTGGGAGACTGGAAGCATGTGGCGGAAATGTTACGCCCCTTACTATGTACTGGCACTATGATACAAAAACATTACAAACGAGGCATTACTGATTGAAATAAACCCCCCTCTGTGATGTAGGAAAGTGGGGGTGTGTTTAAACAAGCCGTTTTAGAAGGGCGGGGCAAGTCATAAGTTTTAGAAAGAAAACCTCTTTGGTTTTTAAACTTAAATTTTTGCAACTTCAGGGATCTTATCTATGCACTTACAGCCTCTAACACTCCGAAGAGAAAAGAAAATTTTAAATAGCATTATATGACCCCTTTAAAGGAACAGGCCACCCATAAATAAAAATGTATTCACCATCAGGTCATCCAAGACGTAGATGAGTCCATTTCTTCATCAGAAGAGATCTGAGGAAATTTCTTGCTCATCAGTGGATCCTCTGCAGTGAATGGGTGCCGTCAAAATAACAGTCCAAAGAGCTGATTAAAAACATCACAATAATCCACACAACTCCAGTCCATCAAATCTTGTGAAGTGGGGTGTTTGTAAGAAACATATCCATCGATAAGACATTTTAAATTACAAACATCCTCAATATTGTTTCTCCAGAGAAAAAGTGAGTCTGAATCAGGTGAGAAATATGCACAATTCAAGCATCGCACAGCAAAAAGAGTTCCAAACAAATATGTTGTGGATTTTAATGTGAGAAAACAAAAGGAGATGGACGTTTGTTGTGGTTCAGATTAGAACTGTTTTAATGAAAACAAACATGCAGCTTTTCAATCTACAAGACGTTGTGGTGTGGTGTGGATGTTTTTATCAGCTGTTTGGACTCTCATTCTGACGGCACCCATTCACTGCATAGGATCTATTGATGAGTAAATGCTGTAATGATACATTTTTCCTAATGTACTCAAATAAAGAAACATACCTGTTACATCTTAAACCACATGAAGGTAAATGTTCCACCAATTGTCATTTTTGGGTGACCTTTTTGTTAACGTCTTTCTTTATCCAAACGTTTTCTCCATAATTCCTTCATCATGTTGCTCTGTGTATTCCTCCAGCAGAGGGCAGCACTCAATCAGATTTCACTTCATCTGCTCAGTAACACGGCGCCTGTAATCACCCATAAATGTTATGTATTTTTATTGTATCACGTTCAAAAATCACGTTTGTATCAAAAATGAACCACTAAAGAGTCTGAAAAAGTGATCTGTTCAGAATTCTATGCCACTCGTTATCTTCAGACTCTTGCGTCTCAACAGCAAAATTCATCCTGGATATCCCCCGTATTTTTAACCACACCAAGCTCATGCTTCAGTTCTGATCGGGTCTCGGCGGATGATGCAAGCTCGCGTTTCAGGCTGCAATCCAACCCAGTGTATTACATAAAACAGTCACGTGACCCGTCCAGACTGTCCTGGGCCCACCAGACAGATAACACAGACAGGGATCACTGCACGCCACTGAAATACACAATTCACCCTGGATGTGTTTCTGTTTTCTTCTCCTTGGGGAAGAGGACAGATAAGGCTGTAATAGAAATGTCTTGAAATGCCTGTTGGGAACTGATCTGAGACCTGTCGATATCAGCCTGAGATCAGGAGCTCATTGATTAGGTCGAGTTTGTGGACATCGATTCAACAAATAAAGCATATTGGTTAGAGTTACAATGTTGCAAGGAGATCCATTTCAGTGTGTTTAAGATATAAATTATCGATAATGATTTGTAATACTACCAGTAATCAATATGTTTGATGAATGAAATAGCTATAAATTAATCGAAATGATAATTAGAATAGTAGCTATAATTATCATTTATAATTAAAGAGCTATCATTTTCTTACAATGTGGGCTTTTCCAAAATGGTTACTCCTAAAATGTAGATAGCAAGGTAGAAATGAAACTAAATGAGAAATAAATGAATCTGGAGTTTTAAATCTAATTTAAATAAACAAAATAATACAGAAATAAAACATTTTACACTATTTGTAGATCACTAATTCTATTCTGCCCTTGAATAAAAGGTTAGATATGAATTTTAATCATATTCATTTGTTTTAATATTATTTTGTTTCAATTTAGTGGAGTTTAACAAAAAATAATTAATAATACTTATAATAACAGCAAATTATTTACAATATTCAGGAATGTACTGTTTATTTCTATATATATATACAAAATTATGTGTGCATATATTACTGAAAAATATGTTGTTTATATATTAAATATATTTATTTATAATATGAATTATATAAATATAAACACGTAAATGCATCTAAAATAGTACATATATATATATATATATATATATACACTGTATTTGTGTGTATTTTTTTATATACATAATAAATATGCACAGAGAATATATTACATCTATTATGCAAACAAAAACCTTTCTTTGGTATGCGATTATTCATTTGACAACACAAATATAAATATATATATATATATATATATATGTGTGTGTGTTTGCTGTTATAAATGTGTTATGCTTTGGCATTGTTGTTGAAAATTTTAAGCTGCCATAAGGGAGAGCTCATGCTACAACAATGCTTGCGGTGAGTGAGTGCAGTCAGTGCATCAGTGTCTGTTTGTCTCTTGTCTTCTGCAGTTTGAGATCAGGCAGTTGAGGGCTCACCTGGCGCAGCAGGACCTGGATCTGGCGGCTGAGCGTGAGGCTGCTATGCAGATCCATCATGTGTGGGGCAAACAGAGCAGCAGCTTCCAGGAAATAGACGGCCTGGGACCCGCTGGATCTGACAATACCAGAGAGCCCAGACCTCCTCCAGGTACCCAGACCTCTCCTAGCTCTACCTTCTTAATGAGAATTAAAACCAGCCCAGAGTCACAAGGGAAATGATGATTTATTGACACACTTTACCCACAAGGCAATCTGTGAAGATTACTTGTACTACAGTTTTACAGGAGTTTCTATCGATCAGAAGGTTAAAATAAATACTTAAATTCAGTAAGAATGCATTAAATGAACAGAATGTGACCATTAAGATGTTTACACCGTTGCAAAGTATTTCTATTAGTTCTCTATTAGTTTTTATTAATCATGAAAAACAGTGTATTATGGATTTCACAAAAAGTATCGAGTTTTCAACATTGATTATAAAAATAAGTATTTCTTGAGCTGAAAACCATTATATTAGAATGATTTCTGAAGGATATGTGACACAGACGACTGGAGTAAAGAAGCTGAAAATTCAACTTTAATATAAGAAATTAATAACATTTTTAAATATATTTAAATAGAAAATAGTTACTTTAAATTGTATTAATATTTCTAAAATATATACAAAAAACATTTAGAACAGTTTTTTGCTGTATTTCTAGACACGTAAATATCTTTTGTGAGCAAAATAGACTAAATTATTAAAATATGTATTTTTAAATAATCTTACAAACCCCAAACTTCTGAACACACACAAATATTTATATATTTGTATATTATATTATATATATATCAGTGAGATTTTATGTTTTTTAAAGGAGTCTCTTATGCTTATCAAGGCTGTGTTTATGTGATCAAAATGCACAAAACAATAGTAATGTTGTGAGATATTAATGCAATTTCTAATATTGTTTCCTGTTTGAATACACTTTAAAATAATGATTAAATGCTGAATTTTCTTCAGATGCAAATCTTCTAAAATGGTCAAATTCACGTTTATGTTCAGTAATTTCACTTTAACAAAAAGAAACCATTCATAGTGAAATTATTGAACCTAATTATTATAAATATTATATATATATATATATATAGAACCAGTCATACACAGTCATATACTGTAAATTATGTGTATGACATTATTTTCATTTAATTTTTGCCATTTGTCACTTATTTAATAAATATATAGTTATGATATACTGTAATTCTGGACAAAAACATTTAATATAATTAAATATATATTTTAACATTTAATTCAGTGTGTAGAGTTCAGTCATTTAGTGATACCTGCGTTTCCTCTGAGCCTCTGAACACAGACAACAGCATTCCTTTAGTATTTACTGTGACAATACAAGCTGGACAGATCTTTTGATTTCCCATTTTAACAGACCGCTATAATGTTCCCCACATCGTGTCAAGTCACATTGGGATCTGTCTGACAGGAGTACAGCTCTTACACACACTCAGGCTGCTCTGTGCATTGGGTGTTGTTCCTCCTAAAAGAGTATTCAGCTATGGCACAAACATCTGTTCCTTTAACCTGAAAAACCCCACAATGGTCCTCATGCAAGCCACACTTCATCCCCCAGAGGATTGTGGGAAATGTGGGCACCAGGAGCCAGCCCGTGGCTTTTTCCTCTAAACGACACATGGACAGAAACGCTGTCAAAGCGCAGGCGGACCCCTGGAGACAGAAGAGCGGAGGAGAGTGACGGTTGCCCGAGGGCTCGTATCGAAGAGGCCATATTTTATATTTGGCGCCTCAAAGACACATATAACGCAGTTAGATGGGGTTAAGCACCAAAGACAAAGACGCAGAAAATATAAGAGCGGCTGAGTGATCTCTTTTTTTATAGAGCTGCTTTTTGAAGTTGAGGCCGCTACCTGACAGAGTTCAGGTCTCTTTTATCTCCGCTGGGGTTCGTTCGAGAATTTACTGCGCCGAGTGACCACAAAGAGATACTGCGTGACACCATCACGTTGAATCATCGCCCTCAAAGTCTGCTTAGTTTCACAAACCGGATTCCTGAAATACTGGATGGAAACGGCAAAAATAAATAGATCATAAAATGATTACGTTTTGACAGTGTGAAATTCAAAGCCCAGCAGGACAGAGCTGTTTCGTTTCAAAAATAAATGTAACTTTTTGTGACATTTTAGAAGAAGAAAAAATGCCAGCGAGGTTAGAAAAATAAACTCAACTGAAGATATTTTCTATGAAAACATTTTGCTTCCCACTTAAATGTATCTTGTTTTAAGGATGTTTGGCTTTTTACCTGAAAACAGTGCAAAAAAGTGTAAGACTTGCTCAGTATTCTAGTTATTATTTTAAAACTAAAGCTTTTTTCAGAGGCAATCCATCATGATTAATGTATGTATCTTTTTATTTATCAAGTTAAACTAAATTAATATGAGAGATGTTGAAATGTCTTTGTGTGGCAAACCTTCACCCTTAACATTACCAGCGATGGTATTTTATCAAAAGCAATGTTTACGCCGGCGCCAATAGCCTTGTGGGCAGTGAGCCGACATTCACCGAGTCCCGGCTCACATACCTTTCCCGATCCCATCTCTCTACCGCTTCACTTCCTGTCAGTCCTGATCTGTCCTATCTATTAAAGGCAAAAATTTGAGAATTGTTTTTTTTGAGAAATGTAGTTTCAGTCTCTTTCTCTCTTTCCTTGGGAGAAGTAAAAATGTGTGTGTGTGTGTGGTCGTCTTCATCCTCATGTGTTATTTATATTCGGCTGTGATTGTCTTCCTGGTGTTTTAGTCGGCTGCCCATCTCCTCCCAAGTCTCTGTTTGATGAATATTTCAAACAGTAAAAATGAATTTAAAATGGCGCTGTGAGTTAGGTCTCGTCTCCAGAGATGTGCGGATGGCACTTAGAGTGTAGTCGACTCTTCTCTCTCTGCCAGGTAGATCATAAGACCTTCTACCCAGCCGATGACCTCCTGCATCTACAGCCACAGCCACGTTTTGGGTCAGGAGGCCAAGCAGCAGAACATTAATGTATTGCTTTACTACATAGTGATTCAGAAACGTTTTCCCATTATAAAGCAGTGAAATGAGAAAAATAATCCAAAAACATTTTATATTTTACATGTGTTTATTTTTAAAGGGGGGGGAAATGATGTGTCTAGGTTTTTCGATTTTGGGTCGTTAAATTGCAGCGTTGTGATTAGCATTCATTTGTCTTGTTTTTCCAGAGAGTGTCGTTCAGGATGATATGAATAACTACATCAGTCAGTATTACAGTGAGCCAAGTAGCGGTAAGTGTTATTTATTTATTTAGTGCTTATAACACTTGCATGTTTATTGGCAAATGCATCTTTCCTTACATGCATCAGATACATACATCAGAAATATTACTGCACTGATACAAGTTTTTTATTGGCTGATGCCAAAATTTAGATGGCTAGGTGGTCATAAATTTATGATTATTGGTCATAAAATGATGCAATATACAGTATATGTAATATAGTATGCAAGTACATAATTTAATAGGCAAATGAGAAAATAGTTAGTGCTGTCAAAAGATTGCGATTAATCGCATCCAAAATAAAAATAACGTTTTTGTTTTTGTATATGTAAACACGTGCAGAATACATTTAGTAAATGTTGACATTAATATTCATGTCTACATTTATATTCATATGATTTATACTGTATAGAAATATATTTGATATATATACAAATAAAAAAATCTAAATTCTGAAATGTATGTATGCATGTGTATTTATATATACATACTAATAATACACTGTACAGACGTATGTAAATAAAAACTTATTTTGGATGTGATTAATCGCGATTATTAATCATTTGACAACACTACAAATAATTAAAATAAAACATTTGCGCAACATTTACGTGAAAGTCAGTATTTTAGTGATTAACATACTACGTTTTTATTAATATTTTAAGTCAGTTTTATTTTCTATTTTAGTCAGTTTTAGTAATTTTGTTGTGTTAATTTTTAGTTGTTTTTATGCGTAGATGTTGTATTTTATTTCACTTTTAGTTATCAAGGTAAACTAAACCAATACGTCAAATGACAATTTAATTTCATTTTAAGTTAATTTTTTGCTTTAAAGGGTTAATTCACCCCAAAATAATAATTTTATCAACAATTACTAACCCTCCTGTCGTTTCAAACCCGTAAGACCTTTGTTCATCTTCAGAACACAAATTGAGATATTTTTGATGATATCAGAGAGCTATCTGTCCCTCCATAGACAGCAACACAACTGAAATGGTGAGGAAAAAGTAACCAAACTAATAACACCAGTAAAACAGTCACACAGTCCATGTGACATCAGTGGATCAACTATTAAATAATGTTATTTTTGTTTTCTTTGCGCAAAAACATTATTCTACTGGCGTCGCAAAACTGAAGTTGATCCACTGATGCCACATGGACTGTTTTACTGATGTTTTTACTATGTTTCTGGGAACATTTCAGTTGTGTTGCTGTCTATGGAGGGACAGATGGCTCTCTGATATCATCAAAATATCTTAATTTGTGTTCTGAAGATGAACGTAGATCTTATGGGTTTGGAACAACATGAGGGTGAGTAATTAATAACAAAATGTAAATTTTTGGGTGAACTAACTTTTAAAATTTAGTTTCAGTTTTAGTTCTCTAGAATAACCCTGCTTAAAATTCTCTCAAAATTCCATAATATCAATCAACGAGGCGATCTGAAGATTACACCCCATCGTTCAATCAAGTACGATAATCATTTGATCTCAAAATGCCATAATGTCTGGCTACTATAGTAGTTGACCACAGGCACTGATGTTTAAATATTTAGAATGGCACTAAGCTATACTATCTGTTGTACACGCAGACATCGGGGTGCCTGACCCTGGTGCACGTGTCATAACCACAGCAGCCATCGATGTCCACCTTCCTAACAACCCCAACCAGTTGCCGCCTTCCCTCATCAGTGCTGACGGCCCAGGAAGTGGCCAGGAGCGCACGGGTAGCTCTGTTAGTGAAGCGTCCAGCACGACCATGTCCCGGTCCAGCTGCAGCTTCACAGCCCGGCAGCACAGCGTCAGCAGCCACACGCTGGGCTCTACAACTGACTGCAGCTCGACCGTACGGGAGGCCTCCACCTCTGACTACAGCGGCCAGCGCTGCTGCCCTCCTCCATACTGCAGCCCTTTGACCCTCGGCACACAGTCGGGCGTCCACGACCCCAGCGCGGTGGTCAAAGAGCTGCTCTCTTCCCTGTCTGAGGACTCCTGTCTGGCGCAGAAAGGCAGGGTGGACCCGGTCAACCTTAAATTGCCCAGTCCTGCAGGGTCGGTGAAGGCCAGTCCAGAACTGGAGCACAGGGTGAACATATACAACAAGAGAAACCAGGAAAGTCTGGGCGTATTCCAGACCAAGCCACTAATTCACCTACAAGGGACAGAGCCATCTCTGGAGGAGAAGTACAGGCTAATGGAGCCGGCAGATACTCCACTGAGCCATATACATGACACATAGAGCATGAAGTTTGGGACGGTGACCACCAACACCAGCTGGAGCAGCCTCTCTCTTGGCCTCTCTCTCTCTCTGTATCGCTTACTCACTGGCTGTGTCGGAAACATGAAAATGATTCCTTTGCTTCGCTATCCTGAGGTAGGAAGGCATATCCGAGTCTAATGTTTGTGGAACATCCTCTACTGAAAGAGTGCAACTAGCCAAGTAGATTCAGAGCCAGGTTAAGAGTTCAGATCCAAATCTGCTTCAACATACCTTCCTGTAGTCTTCAAGTAATCCAGAACACTTTGGTTGAAGTGTGTTTGATAAGGGTTAGAGCTAAATTCTATGTGAAGGTAACTCTGCAAGAGCAGGGTTAGCTACCCCTGCTTCTTTTTGCAAGATTTATAGGAATCGCCTTGTCACAAATGGTACAAAATTAAAGGCTGGAATGCACTACATGTCTTTTAGAACCTGAATAGTAAGTATTGTAACTTGTCAACTTTGTAAATGGTTACAGAAAAAAATCCATCATGCACTAAACAACTGAGGATCACACACTACCAGACTTTCAGAAACATCCTTTGTTGATAGAAAATGATAACCGTATTTTATAACATATCTGATACAATAGTAAATAAATCCATGTCTGTAAAGAAAATGGATTTTCTATTAAATTGGTCAACTCCGAATGACCAGACTCTGCAGACTTGTTCTGACTGTTGGTAACTAGCATCAAATCCTCTGCTACTGTATACTTGGGATAAAAAGTCAAAGCCAGGGGTGACCTAGGTCGGTCCTGGAGAGCCACAGTTCAGCTCCAACCCTAATAAATCAAGGTCAAATCAAGGTCAAAACCAAGGCAGGGGAGTTTTTATCAAGGTTGGAGCAAAACTCTCCAGGGCTGACGCTGGCTCCCTATTCTAGGCAGAAGTCATAGAGTTGTATTCCAGCCTTACGTTGTCAGACTCCGCAGGAAGGTGGCTCTAAACAAGTTCTAAAGTCAGCTAGCAGTGTAAGTAGTTCACTATTTGGTACGCCCCCTACTTCTGAAATAGCTTCATCTGGTCAATACATATCATTCACCATCTATGATATCTTAACAGCTGGTTCAGTAGCTACTGATGGAGCAGTTTAAAAAAGTAATTCATAAATATTTACAAAGAAATGTGTGGGAATTGACAGATCTGGAGATATAGGGTTTTTATAGTCTGTCTAAAACCTTAGGGCACAGTTCCTCAAATCTGGCCAGTTTTACTTCAAACGTCCCTCCTGTAGTGAGTCCATGCATTTTTGTATGAGAAATATCTATATTTCAAACTTAATAGGCACTTTTCTCTCACGTCTGTTGACTTTGGTCAGCAGATTTTTTTTTTCTTTTTAACTCGAACCGTTGCAGTTTATCAGTCATATAAATCAAATCAATGGGCACACAATCTTTTAAAATAAAAAAAAAACATCCACAGGCAAACGATCAGTTTGTTCAAGAAACTGATCAGTGTTTATATAATTTTTTTACCTCTGGTATACACCACAATGTCCAACTCACTCACAACATCCGGCACACGGTGCGTCAACATCACTGCCCTCCAAAATTTGGTAACACCCAAGACAAGTGGGGATTTGGACAATATTGGCATGAATCCTTTTTAATTTGTGATCATTTTGCAATTGTAAGGGACAACACAAACTACGGAAACATATTTTATTACATAAACAGTTTATACATAGAAAATACTTCAATTTTCGATTCATCAAAATATCCACTATTAGCAGCTCTGCATAATCTGGGCATCCGACTAACATTGACTTTTGATATATTACTTCAAGCCTTCTGAAGATGATTCCTACCTGGGCCAAGTTTAAACCAGCAACCAGGCATCACAGCTGGCAAAGGGGTGTACATTGCCATTAATCAAAATGAAAATTATTGCTGGTCTTCAATGATAATGTGAAGTTGCTTTAATGTATTTGCACAAAAAAATAAGGACCACACTTTGCCAGGGGTGTTTCCAAACTTTTGGAGGGCAGTGTTTATATGTGTATATGTTTTTATATATATATATATATATATATGTGCCAGTGTGTTATGTTGTGAATGAGTCTGGCATTGTGGTGTGTCAGAGGTAAAAACAAATGATATAAACACTCTTCAGTTTCTTGTACAAACCGATCGTTTCCTGTCTTAGGACATCAATGTGTCATTTGTATTTATCTGTGCATGTTTTTCACTCTCAAAGATTGTGTGCCTATTGAGTTGCATTACATGATTGACAGACTGCAGCAGTTTGGGTGAAAAATCTTCGTTTGGGTTCTCCTGAAGAAACAGTCACCTACATCTTGGATGCCCTGTGGGTAAGCAGATAAACATTATTGGGTGAACTATCCCTTTAAGGTCTACCTTCATCTAAAACCTGTGAGTGATTGGGCAGCAGTTTCTTGTTTCGGACACAGCCAATCTGTCTTTCTCTTTCTGTGTCAAACAGCACTATGATACTCTCTCCCAGGTTTCATGTTCTCAGAAAGGGACACAGGAAGTGACATGAGGATAATGCTCTCTGCTACCCACCTCATGCAACGTTCCTTCTTACAGATGCACATTTATTTCTTTCTCTCTCTCTCTCTCTCTCTCCAACTCTGCAAGAGCACTTGAACTGTGTCACTCCTGCCAAAATTGCACAACCTTCCAAGGAGTCAGGGAGAGGTACTTTGGGAGCCATCATTGGAAGATCCTTCAGGAATTTTAGTGTGTCTGTTGGGCGAGTGGTGTATGAAACCAGCAAAAACACACTCTTTTAGACGGTAGACCAATATCGGAGTGTGGCTGGAAGACTTATCATGTGTTCTTATTCAGGGTGGCGCGGGAGGGAGTTTTTATTTGATTTGTTTATTTGTACGAAATGTAACTGACACACAGTGTACAGTCCTTTTCCCCCAATGCTGCAGGGTTACATTTGATCCGTGTTCAGATGTGTCAAGCTGTGTGATTCAGCCAAATTTCTTACCTTTGCCTTTCTTACATTACTGAGCTGGTTTGTATTCAAATTCTATGCGCGAAAAAAAAAAGTGCTAAACTCAAGTATTTTTAAAACACTGAGAGCAAACGATAGGCAAACATTTCAGGTATACAGTACTAGAAGATTTTTATGGGAAATTATGGTTAGAATGTTGTCATAACCCTAAACCTTAACCCACATCCCAATAGCATGAGCCTTTGAAAAGATCTATCTGCTTTCTGACTGAGGCAAATCAATCCTGTGTTATCAACAAGGGATTTTATAAATTGATAATGGGCGAGATTGTCAAGCAATTAAAAGTTGGTCAATTCAAACTTCCAGTGTCTTTATTTATTTAAGTGTCAGGTTTGTTGTAGTAATAGTTGTGTTTTCTAGTATGCTAAATGCCAAAATGTGCCATATAACAGTCGTATGAGAATGAATAATGAAACCAAAGCAGAAGTATATTTATTGGATCATTCAGTGAACATCCATGGCCAGACAGCTACTTTATTAAAATATAACAAACAGCATGTTACTTCTACAAATAGTATGTAAGGCCCACCATAAAAAGTGCTGAATAAATGAGCTCTACTCCACTGAGGTCCGCATACAGTCCTGCTTCTGGAGGGCCAATGTCCTGCATAATGTAGCAGACACACCAGCCTGGATGTTTGTTGTGATCCTGAAGATCCTTATCTGGTTCAGGGTTGGAGCAGAGCTCAGCAGGACAGTAGGTATCCAGGAGAAGACTCTGACAACCTTAAATTACCCAAAGACTGCAACAATAATGATGATTAAAAACCCAAATTTTGGAAAACAGAAGACCTCTGGCCATGTGTCACTTGATACTTTTATTAAAAGAAGTGGTTCAATGTTTACATTAGCTACTGTAAGTACATATAAGTGTTCTGGAGAAAAATCACGTTCAGGAAGTGAGCATCAAGGGAGCGTTGGCTCAGAGATTCTTAAGGCAGGTTCCTATTGAAGTTCTCCAGGTGAGTACCAGCTTCCTGAGGAGGGTCACTTTTTCAAGGCTTCGGTCAACTCAGGTACAACCTAGAAATGGATACATCAATACATAAACTGGCCCAACTCTTTCAACACTCTGGTTCTGTTCACACCTGATATTAAGATGATTTTGATGAGAGGTACTCATCTGCAGTGATGCATGTTGCATTTGCGTTGTCACATCTGTCTAAAACATTATTTAGCTTACAACTAGCTCTCGCACGTTTAGAAATTTTGAGGAGTAAAATTACATATGTGGTTATCAACCAGACGCATTTACACTTGTCCAACCTGAAGTGGTGTGAGTGATCACATTTAAATCAGTCATCTTTTCAAGATCAACAGCAATTCAAATAATGAAAATGCATGAATTGACCAGGTGTGTAAACAGAAACTAAAACGCATTAGACAGGATTAGTTGTGTAACTGTGTTCAAACATCCACTTAAGACCACCTCCTCTCTGCTTCGTGACTAACTTCTTAATCATTATGGGACATGTCGTTTAAGCATGTAAGCCAGCTTTGCCATTTGAAACCATAGGTTCACTTTTAAAGGTGAGAAATCTAAAAACCACAAAATTCCTTTAGCAGTCCTGATTCTAACCAACCCACAGGGGTTGGGTTGTCCCGGGCCTATCAAAACAAACGAAAGTTACTGCTTGGTTTAATTTTCTGTTGTAGCGTTTTGCATTCCCATATAAACTGCACAAAACTTATTTCGCAATATTAGATTGAAAGACCAAAAAACCCATATCCAGTTGTGCTCATAAGTTTACACACCCCTTGATGAATGTGCAAAATGTTAATAACTGAAACAAAATAAGAGGGGTCATGAAAATTGCATGTTATTTTTTTTTTATTTAGTTCTGTCCTGAATGAGCTATTTCACATTTATATATCCTTGAATCTAAATGTGTCATTTTTGTGAGTCCCTTTTTTGTTCTGAACAGCTAAACTGCCCTCCGTTTTTCAGAAAAATCCTTCAGTTCCCACACATTTCAGCATTTTTGTGTATTTGAACCCTTTCCAACAGTGACTGTATGATTTTGAGATCCATCTTTTCACACTGAGGACAGCTGAGGTCCTCACATGGCACTATTACAGAAGGTTCAAACGCTCACTGATGCTCCAGAAGGAAACACAATGCATTAAGAGCTGAACAGAATGAAGATGTGTACATTTTTCTTATTTTGCCTAAATATCAAATTTTGGTAACACTTTATAATAATTACACACTATGATTCATTAGTTAGTAAGCATTAATAAATAGTTAATTAATCATTTGTAAAGCATTGTTCCTACATTAAATAAACATTAGTAAGCAGTTTATAAATAAATAAAAAGCTACAAATGCTTTACTCTTGGTTTATAAGCATAAATATAAGATACTTAATAATTGCATTTTCATACTTTATTAAGGATCAGTTAATCATCTTTAAGTTATGCGATACATTTACAAACCAGTTAGTAGTTCTCAGTGGTTCATGAGATCATTTATAAAGGGTTAGTAAATGATTAATAAACTTTCTGAATGCACATTTATATATATTATTATTCAGACATATAGTAACAGGCTTTATTAACATATATTTCTACTGTAACTCATGATTAATTCAGGTAGTTATAAAACATTTACTAGCTGTCAGTTAACTTTTTGTGAGCTCATCTAAAGCAAAGACTATTTAGGCCTTGTGAAGCATCTACAAATTAGATTTAGATGTTAGATGTGGGAGCTGAAGGATCTGAGGGCAGTTAATTGTTCACGAGTCCCTTGTTTGTCCTGAACAGTTGCAAGTTGCACATAAAAACTGGTTGTGGATCGTCCAGGAAATTACACATAATATTTAGATTCAAGGGTATGTAAACTTTTGTATGGGGTGAATTCTTGTCTTGTGGAGTATATGTAAACATCTGTTATGTCAAATAGCTCATTCAGGATAGCACTAAAAATAAGAGTAAAAAAGTAAAAGATAAAAATAATAAAATCGCATGTTTTTTTTTTTATTCAGTTATGAACATTTTGGGGGTATGTAAACTTATGAGCACAACTGTACATACCCACCCATAGACCCTCCCTTCACAGAAATCAGGATAGAAGTGGTCAAAACACCATCTACTTGTGATCTGACTGACCAAAACCAAGTGTTAAGCAGAAGCCATTTGTATCAGTCAAACATTTCTGCATCGTTTAAGCATCCCAGTCACAATGGCTGTCATTTTGAGAACATCCTGAACTTTTCCTACACGTTGAGTTTCTGATCCAAAGCCGAGGTGCTCCCATATTCCCGAAGGCGCCCTGAAAAACTATATCGTCACCCCAATATGTCCCCGGCTCACTTTTCAATCTAAGGAAGGAGGAGAAAGCCCATACATTTTAATCAGTTATCCGAGGAGTGATCATGTGTAAGCTGATCTGAGAGCTCACCAGCGCTGCCCATCCTCGCCAATCACTTTTACACAGTTTACCTGCACACCTGTGTCTAGCACGCACCGCCTGAATAAAAGATGAACGACAGGGCAAACACAGGGAAATAAACGATGCTAGCGTTACACAAGGTAAACACCAACAACAGATGGACGTGGTGTGTGTGTGGCAGCCCTCTGGCACCGTGAGCGCGTGTGCCACCTTGAACTATGGCGCGCAGCCGGCCGTGTAAAGCTCTGGTGAGAGCAGACAGAAAATAAAGGTGAAAAACTACACCCGCACACTTGCGCCGACTATCAATTACTTTTCTGCTCTGAAAGGAGAAGAAGTTGTGTATAAGGCTACGAGTCGCCACTGATTAATTCAGCAACTTAATAATTCAGACGTTGCACACTGTCCATTAGGTGGAATAATGCTCCCTGCAAAATTTAAAAGGGAAATATGGGACAGCTTTTTTTTTTTTGAGTCGCTCTGGTTTTGGTTGTAGATAGGGTTTGGCCGAGGAAATTAATACCAGGTCATTTGAAATTTACAACGCCATTAATAATAAACTTGAACGGTACTGCCGATTGTCTGAGGCACTGGATTAAAATGTCTCTGATGACCTGAAGATGATCTTTTGTGTAAATGAGATTGTGTTTTAGAGGAAGAAGATTGTATCTCTTGTTATGTTTACTTAAGCCGTAGGTGGAGCTTCAGATGGCAAAAGACTTCTCATCCCTGTCCTGAGGAATTGGGCCCTTTTGTTTTGTTTTATTAGGACACTTTTATTGATGACATAACATATGAAAATAATATATATAATAATTATAAATATAAAATAAAACACACACACATATAAGCTCTCATTCTAAAAGGATTATAGGCTGCTCAATAATAATTCTTACACAAATTTATTTGAACACTAGGATTTTCACCAGCTAAAAAATTATTTAAGTCTACCTTTTATTTTTATCTTTTCTGTATCAGTTAGAAATATAAATATAAAATTTTTAAATACATTTCATTTATTTAGCCATTAAACAATTTTTTAAGTAGTGAAAATATTAGTATTCTAATCATTTTGGCAACCGCTGTTTCTGTGTGTGTGTGTGTGTGTGTATATACAAAGCATCCATCCATCCGTCTCTATCCATTTTATCTAAGTTGGATTCCCGGTGTTTCCTTCTTAAGCACTAGGACACTTACCTTAAACAGATCTGCCACTATGCCATAGTCAGCCACCTGGAAAATGGGGGCTTCTGGGTCCTTGTTGATGGCCACGATGGTCTGTAAAACAATTAAATAAATAATTTAGCAGAGTGGGCTGTAGCAGTTGAGCGCTGATGGACTATATGCTCCAGAATTCCCAAAAGTCAATTCCCAGAACAAGTGTGGTAGTAACAAAAAAACTGCTAACACATTATTCTTGTAAACATCTCATCAACATGAGGATGATGCTCCTATATGCACCATATGGAGGAGATGCTTGTGATGGGCTCTGACAGATAAAGCAGTGCTACCAGAAACTCTATTCCAGAGATGTAGAACGGAAAATGCAGATGAATTATGGATGCAGGTAAAAGGCTCTTCCAGATCGCTTTTAAAACACTCCAATACACGTCACACTCAAGAGTGAGTTAACCTGGTGTAACTCTTGGAGACGCCACTGGTCAGGGGTGGAGTATCCTCTGATTACAGATATTATCTTCTTGGAGTACTACAGCCTGTGGGTGTGTATTTGGACATGTATTACTAACTGTACCTTGCTGTCCTTCATTCCAGCAAGATGCTGGATCGCTCCAGAGATGCCAACCGCAATGTACAGCTCCTGTGGAGTAATCAAAAAACTAGTTCAATCATTTTTAAAAGGGAGGTATCAATACAAATCAGCAATTTATTGCTCTTTTGAAATAATGACACATTTATGACCGCCCATATTTGCATGTCACTGCCTATTCAGTGCTCTGCATGTGAAACCTACTGGCTGTTATTAGCCAATCATAACGGAGGTCATTTACATAAATCTTAAAAATATAGTGTAAACATAGCTCATTTAACCACTAGGGTAAGAGAGTATTTTTTTGTTTTTAGAATACGTTTTAGAATTGAATTATTATTATTATAATATTATTTTATTTATTGTTATACTTATTATAATTTGTATTTCAGACCGTCTCTGAATTTGATAAATAAACAGTTTACTCTCATCATTATACATTACCATCACTCTGTTCTTCTATTTGATCATGTTCAGTGCTTTGCTACAATCTGTATTGTTAAAAGCACTACAGAAATAAAACTGACTTGACTGGACTATAATTTTACAAAAGAATACAGTTCCATGCAATAATCATAAAAACATATTAATGTAAATTAGTTATGTAATGTGTGTACTGTGCATATTTAGTATAACATACACATACTGTGTATATTTTGATTTACATATTTTACACATTACATACATTTTATTATATTTACATATTATATTTACATGCATTACTTGTATTTATGTATATTTATGTAATTGACATTAGGTTTAATATACAGTGTGTTTTACTTACATGTATTGCGTGTGTATTTAATATACATAACACGTATTATGTAAACAAAAACTTATTTTGGTTGGACAAATATATGTGTGTGTGTGTGTGTGTGTATATATATATAGTAACAAGGTTAATATAAATGGTTATAAAAAAAACATTGTTAATCTACTATATGTATATGTGTATATATATATAATAGAAAGATAGATCTAGATATTACTTTCTAAACATTTAAATTATATTTTATATCAAAATTATATTTAAAACATATCACATAAACCGTAAAGCAAATCAAATGATTCCTCTCATTTACTGTTCCTAACAAACATATTACATAAATATAACAATTATTCTCTCTTCCAGTTATGAATTACTTGTGACAGGAAGCTCGTTTAATATGCTTTCAGAATCAGATTATGCACAAGCCTGATTGGCTGACGCCCCTGGCAACAATACGGTGTGCCATGTTTCAATTAGCAGCACTTAAAATCAACTGCAACATGGCTGGCGCTTAAAAATTCAATCATAAATCCTGCTTGCATAATTATACAAAAAACGGGACTGTAAACCCTCAACATGAGACAATTTGGAAACATCACAGGTTGCTACTGACACAGTAACGAAGGACGTTTAAAGCTGTAAATCAGAGCTGAACCGGGCAGGATCTCGTCGTTGGCACGGAAACGCTCCGCTGACCCCCCCATCCCGGAGAACAGGCCACAACATCCTCACAATTACTCAAAAGAGGAGCACTTGGGGGATGTGGCAGGGCGCTCCCCCTCGCCTCCACCCTTGTCCCGAGGGAGTGCTACATCAGTGGCTCTCAGCTTAATGCACTGCTCCATGAATATTTCAGTGCGGTTTAATGTGGCTGCGGCTCTCTCTCGGGGGCCACCGCTTCAATTTGCGAACATGCGGCCGGCCGGAGCTCGGAGCTAAAAGCCAGTGGGAGAGGAAGGAGGGCAGGGCTGGTGTTTCAGATGGGCCCAAGTGAGGAAGACCTGCAAATATCTCCATATCTCCAGGATGGAGGAGGTTGTAGAGGGTGGTGGATAGAAGTTTGCTGAAGATTTCTTGTAGTTATCCAATAACTGTTAAGCGTCGATAAGTGCTAAGACAATATGATCTTTGATCTTCCACCGTCACATTTACTTCTAATGAACCATAAACCTGTGTTTTCTGTTTTTCAATAAATTCTCTAGAAATAGATGTTTTTAGGCTTCAGTTGAATGGCATCTTACTGTAAATATTACAAACTAAGCTAAATATTACAAGAGCAAAGTGAAGGTGAAAAACTGCTTTAAAACAAATAAAAAATAAGATACATACTTTAGATAAATATTGTTAAATGAATAAACAATCTTTCCATTGATCTTGGTATTTGATAGGAGAAGATAATATTTGGCGAATATTAGGGTGCAAAAAAAAACGACTGAGAAAAGTGTCCAAATGAAGTTCGTATCAATTCATATTACTGATAAAAAATTAAAGTTTTGATATATTTACTGTAGGAAATTTACAAAATGTCTTTATGAAAGATGATCTTTAATATCCTAATGAAATGGATATTAGCGACAATGTATTGTTGGCTATTGACAGAGAGAGAAAGAAAAATAATTAAAACATATATATATATATATATATATATATAATTAAAACACATATTAT
>JAUMHI010000032.1:1994746-2010920 GCA_032359435.1 Enteromius unitaeniatus
TATCACACCAAGCCTGCATTTACATTAAAGATGCAATACTATTAAGAAATTATATTACAACTTAAAACAACTGTTTTATATCAGATTATATTTTGAAATGCTATTTTTTTTCTGTTATTACTCCAGTCTTCAGTGTCACATGATTCTTGAGAAATAGTTCTAATATATTGACCTGCTAAAACATTTCTCACCAACGTTGAAAAACTGAATTTATCATTAAACGTGTTACATTTCTATATTTTATAACAATTCTAATTCACAGCATTTAATGTAAATAAAACAAATATGTTGTAATATCTTAAATGTCTTATAATTCATTTAATGCATGCTATTTGAACAAAATCATTAATAAAAAAAATAAAAAAAGGTACTGTATGTGTATCAGCCAAAATAGAAAGTCATTCCTTTGATGAAAAATTGCAAAGACTTTTTCAAATTTGTAATAACAACCTCTGATGAATTGTTCACAGTAAGAGCAGGAATGTATGTTAAAAAAGTAAACAGAGACTATTTTGAATTCAGATTGACTTTAAACAATATTACAAATGAATTTCTCTTTGCTGCTGGCCATCATTCAAAATTCTTTATGCCCCCCTGGAGTACAAACACACTTCCTATCAGTTATGACGGTGCATATCTCACACTCTAAATGGCTCTGTGACTGGAGGCCTGAATAATATCTGTGTGGAAAGAACAAATGTCCACCGGTAGTTTTCCCTGCCTTTATGAGCTGCATTATTTCTCAGATGCACACATGTAAACACAGACAGAGCGCTGCGCTACGAGACAGACCAGGGTCAGCGTCGTCTTTGTCTTCTGCCAGTGCTTACATTAGTCTGAAAGAGTCAAATATTCCCGCTCCGGTCTCCATTTATCCTGTACGAGAGCCGTGTGGACATATACCAGGGCCCCTGACGCTGGCAAGTATCCGTCTGGAGAGGGGCGGGGCCGCAGTGCCAAGATCTACACTCATGTTTATGCCATTTAACTCAGTTTAAATGTGCTGAAGTGCTTTTCGTGATTGGTTGGTGTTGCTGCAGGCATACTGTATATTTAGTTGATGGGAAAAATAACAAGGAAGAGAAAATTACCCAATGTGGTTGATTTTGAAATTTAGCAGGCAACCACGCCAGTAACTTTTCTCTTTCTTACCATGTCTTCCATCAAATAAAAACAATGTTAAAGACGTTTTATAACGATCTACAAATTTTTACTGACACTTTGAAGCAATTTAATAAAAATGAAATAAAATTAGTTAGCTAAGAATTAATTGATCCTAAAAAAATTATACCAATATACTGTAGGGAAAGGAATACTGTATATCCACTGTAAAAATTACCTCGATTTTAACGGTACTGAAAATGCAAATTCCTGTAAAATGTAAGGGATAAACTGTAAACTGACATTCTGAATTCTGCACTGCATTTTAAATTGTTTGAATTTGAGTTTTCTTTAAAATAACGTTTCTTAGTTTTTTCTTATCAGTTTTGTTTATTAGGGTTGTATGTTGCATGTAATGTTGTTTAATGAAAGTTTATTGCATATTTTAGTTTGAGTCTCACCATGATGGTGTGTAGTGTTCGTGTGAACAACACTGAGCACCTTCTATATTCGTTCATATTTAAAAACTGCTTGTGATTTTGGTTTTGGTTCATCATGTGACTTTCTCATCACCTCCTGCATTTGGTGCATATCAGTGTATCTCAAAGATACAAAACAGGTTTCAGTACTTTAATAGGTTGGTATAATAACATTATAAGTATAATGATGAGTATTACAAGTTAATGAAATTACGGTATTTAACTGTAAATTTAACTTAAACCGTAAAGCCTAAAATGTTGTTACCATATTTTTTACGGTTGAATTCCAGCAACCACAGCTGCTGTTTTTTTACCGTAAAAGTTTATTTCTAAAAAGATGATCAACACTCATCCTAAAAAAATCTATCTATCTATCTAAAACATATTACAAGAAAGAAAATGTCACGAATCAACCAAATAGAAATAAAAATAGGAAATACGGTTCAATTAGCCAACAGCCAAAGATATCAAATCTTAAATGTGACAATGGACAATAAAATTAAAAAAAATGCAAAATACTTTTGCTTACCAATATTTCACGTGCAAACAGGCAACTAACAGCGAAGTAAAATGATGCCACAAGTCACAATTCATCACGTCAGCTTGTGGTGGCTGCGCACATGTGGTGGGTGAATCCAATAAACTTCAGATTCACATGACCTACCAGCAAGAACTTTAGCCAAAATGCATCTTAGCCGAATAGCTTCACCTTTTTTCCAGCTCTCTCCAGAGCACCTGCCAGTGTTGCTGCTGTTTTCAATAATAAACCCTGACGTGCAGCCAAATGGCAGCATAAAACAGCAGCTTGCGTCCTGGAGGGAAGTCACAAGTTTAAAGACTCTGCAACCCGGCATTTTTCAAATTAACAAAGTGGGCTGAGAAGATATGAATATTCATGAGGCGTTATTCCCAACCCGCTTGTCGTTTAACTTCCCCCATGTGAGCACAAAGCCCAATCATCTGTCACGCCCCCCCTTAATTCAATCATCAACCCTCATTCAATTATCCAATATAATATGCAAATCAACCCAACAATGGCCAACAAATGCTAATTACCTACATCAAAATAATTAAATTGGACAGCGGCAGCACAGAAGGACTGAACCGCCATAAAAACTGAGGCCGTTTCTTTAATTAAGAGCAAAAATGTTTTAAATTAGAAGCCTATAAATTGTGAGGACTCTGACCCCTCCCTTCCCCGTCCCCCAAGGGGACATTAAGACGTCACGGACGAGGTTTCCGCGTGATGCACGCATAACTAAAACCCGACCAAGCGTGGCGTACTCACACCTGCCATGCAGTCGGTGGCTTCCAGGTAAACTGAGCATGCAAAGAATATCAAGGACTCCCACTTCTCCATGCCAGGCTGATCTGTGATCTGTGCTGCCAGGTGAGTTCAGCCCCTTCCCCCTCCACCGGGACCCAACAAAGAGCGGGCCAACTGCCAGGCGGCGGATAACAATGTCTGCTCTTGCTACACAGCGCAGAGCCAGCGGAGGTGGCAAAGTCGCTGCATTATTCAACAGCCACCTTTTGTTGCTATTGTGTTGGTTGTTTGTAAGGAGAAAAAGTACACCTGCTCTTGATCTAATGACGGCCAAACATTATACACACCTCAGTGACAGAGAGGAAAGGATCTTTTACAGGGCTAAAAATATACTGTTTGCAAATTACGCTTTATTTACAAATTTGTCAAACATATAGTTTTTTTTTTCTTGATAATTGTTTCTTTTGCTTTTGAGGCTTTTTTTATATTACATGTGCTCACATGTACATTACATGTGTGATGAAATGGTTATATTTCATGATCCGTCAAAATTTACTTGTAGATATATTAACATTTAAGAGTTTGGGTCAGAAAGGTTTTGAAAGATTTATGTTAACCAAGGATGCGTTAATACAGTAAAAACTGCCATAATGTGAACTAATCTTTGCGTTGTTTTTTTAAAAATCACAATTACTTCAGTTGTCCGACAATCCTTCGGAGATCATGCTGATTTGATAAATGCTCCCTTATGTTTTATATATAATATACATTTTTCAGGATTCTTTGATGAATAAAACGTTCAAAACAGCACTTATTTAAAATAAAAATCTTAACATTTTAAATGTCTTTATTGTTGCTTCTGATCAATTTAATGCATCCTTTCTGATTAAAAGTATATGTGGGGTGTGCATGTATTAAGAAGGCTTAATATAATAAAAATGCATTAACATATAATCATAATGCCATTTGTATTAATGAAACACGCGTGTTGGTACGCAGTAATAATGAGGGTAAACCCACCTGGTTGTCTGGGTGGTTGACAGTGAAGTAGCCGACGCAGATGATGAGCTCATGGAGCAGCTCCTCAGAGCTATGCTGAGAGCAGTACCACAGCAGAGAGCTCACAATGTGTCTGAAGGCCAGAGACAGACCCTCTGCTCCTAAAACACACTGAAACAACAGAATCGGATCAGCCGAGAGTCAGCCAAGTTTCTGTGCATTAAAAATGCAAAAAGCCATGGAGAAAAGCTGTGCGACACGGGGATTTTAACACTAGTAAATGAACTGAACACACATTTTTAAAATGGTTTAATCCTGCTCATGTCGCTCCAAAAATACATGCCATTGTTTTTCCTCAGAACACATTAGAAGATCATTTAAAAGTAGTAGTAGAAGTCAACACTTATTTTATGGACAAAACCACACGGATATAGAAAATCAGAGAGGTTTGGAACATCATGAGGGTGATCTCTTCTCAGCAGGAGACATTGCTCCTGAAGGTCCAACTGGTTCTGGGATCAGTAGTCTCACCTCAAGACCCCCCCAATTCCCTCAAACTAAAGAGATGTTATCTGCTGGTCTAGAGACAGTATTTATTAAACATGTCAACATGACTGAACGCCTCAGGGTCAGCACTGAAACTACTGACATTTTCTGCTGGGTTGGAGAGTGTTATGGGATGGAGAGTCTAAACAACCACAAACAACAATACCTGAAAGTCTGAGCTTATGTAATGGGAGCGGGACGCTGGGTTTGCATCACCACAGACAGTCCGTTTGAAAACACTCCGATCATTTCTTACCAAAACCAATAAAACCTGCAAGACCTTCGTTCATGTTCACAACAGACATGAAGATATTTTTGATGATATCAGAGAGCTTTCTGTCCCTCCATAGACAGCAACACAACTGAAATGATCCCAGATCCAGAAACGTGGTAAAAACATCAGTAAAACAGGATGTGACATCAGTAGCTACACTTGTGCGACACCACGATCATTTTTTTTTGCACAAAACCAAAAAAACTATTTACTCTACTATTCTTCTCCCCTGAGTTACGTCTTCTGTTTTATAAGTGGTAAAGTAAATTATGTTATTGTTGTTTTTTCGCACAAAAAAAATGATTCTCGCAGTGTCTCAATACTGAAGTTGATGCACTGAGGTCACATGGACTGTTTTACTAATGTTTTCACTACGTTTCTGGATCTGGGATCATTTCATTTGTGTTGCTGTCAATGGAGGGACAGAAAGCTCTCTGATATCATCAAAAATATCTTCATTTGTTGTATTCATAAGATGAACAAAGGTCTTATGGGTTTGAAATGACATGAGGGTGAGAAATAAACTACAGAATTTTCCTTTGGGGTGAACTAACCCTTTAATTGATATTTTCAGAGTTTGAAAAACTAATTGCTTCTTTAGACTCTCCCCAGTACTGACTCTTTAACAAAGAACATAATTAAAATTGGCCATCATACTGATTCTCAGCTGTTCTGAATAGTTTGCATGAGAAACTGAAATAACGCCATAGACACACAGCAACACACTAAAGTAATTGATAGCTTTTCTGCTCTCCTCGTTCACGTCTAGGTGTCTACATGATGATTTAGCCTAGTGATAGCGTTCCTGTCTCTTTATCATACCGGCTGAAGTACAACCGGAGCCTGTGCACATTACGCCACTCTCTGTCCACATTACTCACCCGCAGCTTTCAACATGACTAGTCCGGGGTCAGAGGTCAGGTGTGTTTACATCCACTGGGTTAACTTTGTTCTGTGAAGAAACGCTGATATCCTACCAGTGGGCATTTGGAGGAAACCCTGGCTGGACCATTAGCTTGAGGCTTATGTCTTTACGGTCCACGTTTGTGTGTGCAGACGTACCTACACAACCATTAATGAGAGCCCAGGAGCTTTTTATTGCTTTCAGAATGTCTGTCTTAAAGATGGGGCAGACAGATCCGCCGCTGCGTTTAGGAAAAAAAACAAGCTATGCGGCATTACTTTAAGCAGACAGAGTGGCTTCAGAGAACTGAACTACTTTAACAGGATGGACAGCATACCACAAAAGAGACGGTCACATACAAGCATCCTTCCGCAGAATCAAAGAGGCAGGATCTCATCTGGTAAACAGGACCAGAGCAAAAAGGTTATTCATCACACGACGCATAGCTCAACAGAGGGTCGCGGTACTTTTCAGAAAGTAAACATGGTCCTCTGGACTCTATAAAACACTTTAGCCAGATTCTTTCTTCTCGCTGTGCTCAAGCCAAGCCCTGAAATCCTAGAAATTCGGTGTGCTTACTAATTAAATCAAGATTTACCCTGAAGATCGATCGATCTTCATTTAATTTTTTAACCATTTGACAGATCTATAACATACAGGAGTCACACCAGAAATGAGTACCTGGAAGGCTGAGAGGTCCAGCAAGGCGAAGGTGTTGAGGAAGCGCAGCCCCTGGAGGGCCACCTGGATGACAGCGGGGCTGTAAGGCTCCAGGGGGCCCACGGGGCCGGCTGAGAGAGAGTCAGGGAGGTAACTGTGGAGCAGGATGCAGTATAGCATGTGTAGGACGCCCACCAGGTCGGTGCTCTGCAGGAGGGCCGTCAAACCAGTGGGGTCCTGACGTTTGTTGTCAAAGATGCTCAGGGAACTGAGAACGAGAATTAAAGGGTGAAAGAATTGCAATATGGTTATTATACCATGTCCACTTTTTATAAAATAAATGTGCAATTAACTGTTTGACAGCACTAATAATGATAATAATAATAATTATTATTATTATTAATAATAGTAGTAGTAGTATTGAATTTAATAAAATGTTATATTGCTACCAATAATACTATTAATAATAATATAAATATTAATATTATTAATATTATCAATATAAAAGAACTGGATGAATTGGAGGGTGAAAGAATTGCAATATGGTTGTGATAAAAACTTCAAAAGACTTCATTCTGTGCAGTGTTCTATAGATTCTTTAGTAGATCATGCATAACTATATAAATATGCATATTTAAAAAAATATATAAATATATATATATATTTTTAATAAATGGTAGGCAGTATGCCAATCTAAACGGACTAAATGAACAGACATTCAGAAAACACACATAACGTTGTGTAGGAAAATACTCTTACTCAAATATTCACAAACAATCAATCACTCATAACATCATACAAAAGGCCACTTTGTTCAACAGGTAATACCTGTTGACCAGTGACTGACATACAAGACATGAAAAACAAATTAGGATCAGAAAAAACGTTACTATAAAGGCAAGGCCAAAAGTGCTTCTCATTGTATCACAGGTATCAGACCAGTACAAATAAGGTTCTCATGTTTATGCACCTTTCAATCTGAATCACTGGCCCTTCAAACAAAGTCAGCAGAGCTCAGGGCTGTTTTATGGTGCACAGTGTGGCAAAAGGTGGCAGGGGTGTGGTCTAAAAGCATCATAACCTGAGGTGCTGCTGGTTATTTGCTTAAGCCACACACAACTGAAGACCCAGGTAGGGGAGTGCGGAATGTCTGTCCCCGGTGGCTTCTAGATTTACTTGCTAGACCAGAGCCTGTCCGTTCTGATATAAATAACGAAGGCAAGCCCCATCTGTGAAGCATGCCTACGGGGCAAATATGTTTAACTGGTAACATTTGGCCCTGCCAGGCTCAGGAATGAACATGACAACCGCGAGGGTGGCTGTAGTCTAATATAGGAGGAGAGATAAGAAAGACTTTAGACTTCTGAGCCTGGGATCAGAGACAGGAGATCAGAGAGAAAGACACAGAGGAGTAAAATAGTGATACAGAAGAAGAAAAGGCTATGCAAATATACAGTGTAGAGTGATGGATAAAATGAGATGGACAGAACTAAGCATAAAACAGATGTATAATTAATTTAACTTAATGTGATGATATATTAATTAAATGCATAAAAGTAGTGTGTATAGAAAGAAGACGATATATTATGTGTAAAATGAAAGAAAGAATGGATATATAGAACATGAATGGTGGCCAGATGTATAGAGATATAGAGAAATTAACAGGATGTGGAACAGATACAAAATAAAATATTCAGAGACAAATAAAACGTGACAAACTTTGTACATATTTTTTCTATATTTGTCATATAGAATATTGACAGATATCTAGAGTGTAGGGAGAGATGGATGTAGAGGTGAGGTAAGGACATCATCTATAAATGTGACAAATCACCAACTGATCAGGTGAACCTTGAGCCTCTAAGCTATGAAGCTGACTGTCCAAACATCTCATACATCAATGATTATCCTGGAGCGCTCCACAGAGCCTAAGTGGAAGGAAGCCTTGGAACCTGCACAGCCATCTGTCAGCCAATAGCACTGGCTCCACAACTATGCAAACTCACCTCGCTCTCTGGCTATCTTGTGTTGCAGCACATTTAATTAAGAGCCATCTTACCAGATTTACAGCAGCGTGTTTGTGTGTCGCAGTCAGGACAACACCTTGCAGATTAGCAGGATTGGTAACTTCATCCCCCTGAGGGTCTGAGCAGAAGCGCTCCCGTAGGCTGATCTGAGACAAGATCTTCTGTTACCGTCTCAGCTGCAAATATCTGGATTTTGGTATCAAGGGCTGATCCCCAAACAGCACGAAAGGGGCAGGCTCTACAAGGTGTCACATTGCAGTTGAGGATACATCCGTAAAACACTACACCAAGCGCACTGGAGGGGAAACAGACCTTTTGGTGAGCCAGCGGGGGGAGTGTCAAGCTCGGTGAGGGGGAAACCTCAATGAGATCTCAGCAAGTGCAAGAGATCGGAAGCTACCTTGTGGGACTGATCTCGGCTCTGCACCCCTCATCTACGTTTAACCTTAACCGGCGAAAGAAAATCCCTAAAACTGGTCTCAGTTCAGAGGAGAAGGGCAGCATCCGCCGACAGTCGTGATCAGTGTCTACATGAGGGAACAAAGACTTGGTTCTCACAGAGTGACTGCGCATGACGTACTTCACATCTCCTGACCCTGAAACAAGAGACAGCGGAGTGGGATGAAAGTGAAAAGCCTGACAGAGGCAATTTGAGCCTAACCACTGACCCCAAATCAGCATTGACTGATTAATCCATGCTTACAGCTAAACCTACGGTAATGTTATTAGCGTCTATTCCATTAAAGAGAACAAGATAGAATATATCTGGAACTTTGAAATGATTTCTATGAAGGAAAAGGGCAAATTAATGACTGGAGTTGGTTAAGGTATCTAAAACTCTGGTGGATCCTTGACACTGTTGCATCGAGTCAGAAAGGCAATGGGGTCAGGATCCGAACTCATCCTGAAATATTTCCTGACCTGGTTGCTTTGCACCAGGACTCGCTTCTGTTGATCTGAATCCAACCCTGACCAAACTCACCTGCGCCAAAATCAAGGTTCAGCTGTCCTAAAAGACTGCAGACAGGCCTATTTAAACTTTGCAGGAAGGTAGATCTCCAGAAGCAGGATTGCGCACCCAAGAAAAAATCCCAAGAAAGCCCCAGTATCCAAAGCAGCACCATTTTAATCTAGACTCATGAGCTAACACGCCGTCATTAGCCAAACACAAGCACTACTTGACAAGCTTTCTTTGGCGTTGATGACTATCGACATTTAATCCCACCAAATACACTGGTAGTCGGTGACAGAAACACAAAGCCCACGTTGTAAGAACAAATCCCAGGGTCTGGCAATTGCAAGTGAGCAGAGCAACTCGGATATGTCTAACACGAACCACAAAGGGACAACTTCCTGGCCTTCAGCAAAGTGAAGAATGACGGAATGGAGTGTTGACTTGATTATGAAAGATGCTGATTATGCTGCTGAGCAGGACTATTAAAGAGAAGAACTGGCACTGGAGTTTCTCACAGATATTCAGTGTCAGAAGCCAAAGGATGTTGGGAGAGACACTGGAGTTGTCAAAACCAGCTGGGTGGCGTTATAGCATACAACAGCTGGAACAGAACATAGCTGGCCAATAAAGGAGGAGCTATGACCTTTGAAGAAACTCTAAAAACCAAGTGGAATGGACTGAAATACAAATGTGTGCAAATCCAAGGACTCATTCACAGTGCTGCGCACATTACTTTCAAAAAGTAATTAGTTACAGTTACCTCCCACAAAGAGTTACATCATTATAAAAGTAACTAATTATAAGGGAAAACTGTAACACATTGTACGCTAATCTAAACTATTTTAATGTTTCTTTAGGACAATGTGAGAGACACCTATCAAATATTACTACCTCTCTGTGGGTACCTTCGGAATAGAATTGCCATAGTGTTTTTAAAGCGTTATAATAAGATATGCTGCTAAATTAGCATTATAAGATAATATAGCTTTAGTAATTGGAATAACCATAAATGTGTATTTACATTTCTGTAAAAAAAGGGGGAAAAACAAAAAATAATTGTGATAATTGCGAAATTGTGATACTACGAATTCTACTACTTATAACAATATATAATGCACTAGGATTAATGAGCTGCTGAGTTCATGAACAATGATCATGTTATCTGTGTTCCCCTGAATTGATTAGCTAAAATCAAAACAGGGAGAAGAGGTGAGCGCCAGCCAATGAGATTGTTGTAAGCGCATTAGCTCCGCCCACTGCCAGAGAAACCGGCTGTTCTTAAAAGCTGAAGCATTCCAAAGGAACTCTGTTATTTTGACAGGAAAATACAACAAAGAATATTACTTACATGTAGCACGTCAGTTCTGTGTTTTATGTAAGACTCTTGTTCTGTATCTTTCCCTGTGTGTCTGAGCCAAAGTGTTGGTGACCTGTGCGCCTTCATACTAAAGTTAATGGTATGTCAGATACAGGTACGTTACACTGCACATCCATTAAGCTGAACTGAGCCTATAATAAATTATAGTAATACCACAATTTATTGTTTTTAACGTTAATGACATTGTAACGGGGGAAAACAGTAATTCGTTAGATTACCCGTTACTGGAAAAAAAAAACCAGCGTGTTTTTTAATAAATATGCTATTTATTATTTTATATGTTATTAAATTATTTATAACGCTGCTATTCCCATCACTGCTCATTCAGACTATAGTAAAGATCAAGGGAGTTCATTCAAGTTGTTCTGAAGCACATCAGTAGCATGGCTGAAAAAATGCACACGAACGACCGCTCCTAAAATGTTTACAGTGCAATTTAACGAATGTCGAAAGCAACAGTGCAGCATCACAGTGATTTGTCTTTTCTGCAAGTCTGGGTCAGAGGTCAAAGGCAGGATATCACGAGCGGTGACTGCGTGGTTAGCCTCTGTCAGCAGCTGTGCATGCACAAACGTACTCCGACGCACACGTGGGTGGGCCGCAGGCAGGGGTTTACAGTGCGGAGAGACAGAGCTGCGGGCCGCTAGATGACTATCAGCACAGGCTCTGCTGGGCTAGTGTCAGACACTGGGAAATGAGCTGCTGATTGATGAGGCTGCTGTCTCTGATCTGCACCTCTTAACAACAAAACTACAGTGGACTTCACCTATTCATTCAGATTGAAATGAGGTTGTCTACAAGCCTGGGGATGTTTGGGAAGGGTGAAAAATATACTTAGGATGCATCACGGCACAGTGATTTTAGTATGACTGAACTCTATAGTACTAAATATCAAATAGGGTAATTCAAAGAGTACCAAAATATTGTAAAGATATCCTAGTATATGGCATGCTACTGACATGGAGAGAAACAAAGTAACATTAGAAACCCCTTACCGACCAGTTACAGCAAAACACAACTTGCACATCCCGTGGAGGAAAGCTGTGGCTTGTTCGAGAAAGGCAGCCATCTTGGGACTCTCATCAATCGGTCCTTGTATGGACAGGAAACAACCGTACAGCTTGTCGATCAAGCCCATGTTCACCACGTAGCTGAGGGATACAAGGCAAAATGCATCAGAGTTAACAAAAAACTGACAATTCAAATGACAATCACATTAATCATTTCCTTGAGTGGATTCTAGGAATATTTAAAGTGGACATTTGTCATGAACTTGAATCAAAAACTGATAGAGAAGAAAACAAATTGCAGAATGAAGCCATTATATTTAGTTTATTTGCACACAAACTTATTCTCGTAGCTTTATAAAATTAATGTTGAACCACTGATGTCACATGCAGCATCAAAAAACAAACTTCTTACGTGTTTGGAGCGACAGGAGAATAAGTAATTAATGACAAAATTTTAATTTATGGGCGAACTATCCAAAATGAGAGCAGCATATGGTTTTGAACTTTCTGTAACAGGCTTCAAATTGCCAGCACACTTATGATACCTTAAAATGCCGTCTAAGTAGACAGCTCACAAAGTCATGAAGGCCACTGCAATCCAGAATACTCCTGGCCTGAAATCTGAGCCTGCCTATTATGTCTATATCTCTAATTTGTCTGGTCAAATGAAAGGTCTCGTGACCGTGTTGGTCCGCACCCTCCTGGCTACAAATCAGGCCTAATTACAGTATTAGTGGATGACTGTGTCTCCGTGTGCCAGCTCAGATCTAGACCAGGAGAAAAGCCCCCTTCTTCCCTCATGGCTCAGGTATTCTGTCCCTCCACCCTCCCGAAAGTCTCCTGGCAGTCAATCACTGGACCTCCCAGCGAAGTCTGGGCCAGCGTTTTGTGGCTCCTGCACAGCAAACAGCTGAGTCAGTTGCAGATCTGCATCTCACACGTTCTACTTTAGCTTCTGTTTCCCAGTCTTTATCCATCTCCCCTTCGTTCTCTCCTTTTCTACTTCCCTCATACCTCCTTTTTTCATGGCTGTCAGTCAAATGAGGCTGCACTAAAAAGCTATCACCTGAACTAAAGCCCCTTGTTATGGCTTTATCCTCCTCTTGGGTACGGCTCGAGCAGAACGTGGCTTTCCACACACCATTGTGCAGCCTTTCAGACACTTCATCCAGGCAACATAAGCCACAGTGATCAGTCACGATTAGGTCTTTCCTAAAGTTTTTCCACCTATCAAATTAAATTCTACAAATCTTGACCACTATCATTAGGTTTACACTTTATTTATTTTTTAACATCAGACAGATACTGAGAGAAATGTGACCATTTTTTGGATATGAATGGAGGTTTTGGACATTGAGTATTGCTGGTCATATGGGAAATGCAGGTTTGAATCTGGTCTTTGTACCGCTTCTATTATCCCCTCATAAGTCTGCTTCCTTTTACGTTTGCAGTCAATGAAAGACTAAAAAAAGAACAAACTATTTCTTCTCTGCAGTTTTATTTTTGGTGATCCAGCCACTAGTACTTGGTCTGTTCCGGCCATGTCTGTAAGGTCACTCCACGGTCACTGCACTGGGCTTGAGACGGCTCGTGTCAAACAAATCATGGGAGGGAACACTGAGGGATTGTGGGAAGCTTGGGATTCTTAGCAGGCTGAGCTGTCTGCCTTTCCTCAGAGAGCAGGGGAAAGCCCAGCACTGGCGCTCTCCTCCACACTGCCCTACTCTAATGCCGAGTTCAACTTCAAGTCGTGCAACTTCCAGAAGGGAATTTTGGCTGATGGGAAGATGAAAAAACTTTGTTTTAGAGCACGGATATAAGAAGGAGTTACCAGCTAGAGTTAGGAAAGAGGTGCGTCTAAGAGCATACTCCACCCAACAAATGTGCAGAAAGCCAGGTCTGCAGCTTTATTAAGTTCAGGATTTTTAAAATTGGAATAGACCTTTGAACAAATTTCCCAAATTGTCTGTCCAAGCTAAATTCTGAATCCCTTCCGAGAGGTCATTCCCTGCACAAGGGATCTCATTCAGAGATACTCAGAGGAAAAAAAAACATTGTTGCTAAAAAGAGCCATGTCATGCTTTCCTGCCTCCATTTGCCTGAGCAGAAGGTGATGTGTGTGGAAAAGGGAAAAGAATAATGCTAACTTTAACACTGCAAATTAATTTGGGTTACTCTGTGTACGGCTTGCACTTGTGTGGATGATTTTAAACTTATTATTGTGATTATGTAACTGAATTATGTCGGGAAGAGTCAGGGAAAGAAAACACATAAAGCAATCACCTGATGAGATCTTGAGTACGTGTGTTGAAGTTCTCGCTGGCAACAGGTCTGCTCTTGGCATCCGGAGTGCAAATACGTGGAGCATCTCCATCCAAATTAGGTGGGTGCAACTGCCCCAACACTGTGGCGACTGTCTGCAGAAGTCCTGTAGTCAAACCCTCGAAAACCTGCTTATTGACACTGCGGCCGAAGACTGAATTGTCCTCATCTGGGACGAAGAGCTACGGAAACAGGTACAGATGTGTTAGTCTGCACTGATAGAAAAAGAAAAAGCCATTGTGAGAAGTAGTCACTATCCTGACACTTACGAGAAAAAAAGACAATGGTGTCTAGACACGTTGGAGCTTTTAGGTTTCATCACGAGCTACAGATGGAACATCTTCGTCAACGGCTCCTAACATGTCTACGAGTGTGTCAAACATGGGACGGTCTGCAGTCGTGTTCAAACAACAGTAGGCATTTTCTTGGTGAGGAGTGTTGTTACACCATTAAGCTGCAAATCCTTCTTTTGATGCAGTTTACAAAAAATATGAATTGCATTCCTATAATATGTGCAGTATTTAAAGCAAATATTAAAACGGATTTGAAAAGGTCTAAAAATGCCTTTTTTAAGTTGCAAACACTCGCTCAAGCTGACTGATGGTGGTCTCTTACACCAGTCTTGGCAGTGACGGACATCTGAGATCGCTCAACAACGACCAGTGCTGGTTTCAATATCCGGCCCAGCACTGTTGCACAATAGACAGGGTCATTTAAACCTCAGCTTGCATTTTAAAACATGTCCAATTAAAGCAGAGGGTGCAAATAAAAAGGATCCTGTCCTCTTTTGTTTCCACGCGCAAGCCATTAATCTTTGGTTGGAATCCTGATCCTCTGGCGCATAAATAACTACAAGGGTGCTGCTCTATTATTCATCAGCTCTGGGTTATAAATTGGTAGTTACAACTCGAAGCGACATTGTCACTGGTGGCATGCCAACGGCGGGCATACGAGAGGTATTCCCTTGTTGGCGGGCGCCGCTGGCAGGCTTGAGAAAGATGGGTCATGTAACAAGAATGGGAGCATTAATGGATTTTTTTTCACTCAATGTTTATGCATCAAGAAGTGAAGCTTGCAATGGCAATAACATAAACTGTCTTCTTCCATGATCGTTTTCTTTTACGCCAACTACTGTCACAAACAGAATTATAATGGCAATTTAGTTAATGCTAATTATTCAGCCAGTATAACTGGACAGTGCACTTTTCCATAAAAAAAAAAAAGCTTTATAATTTAAATATATATAATTATAATAATAATAATAATAATAATATATAATTTATAAAAGCTTATATTTAAAGATACTGATGTTTATATATATATATATATAGATAGACACACACACACACACACACACACTTATATTATGTAAGAAAACATATTTTGGGTGATATATAAATATCAGATATATTTCATCCAAAATATGTTCTCTTACATAAATTATATATTATTTCATAAATATTTACATTTGTGTGTGTATATCTATCTATCTATATATACACACATACAATATTTATGTAAATATTTATGAAATACATAATTTTACACAGTACACATATATAAACAAAACATTTATTAAAGTTAATTGTTTGACAGCACTAATATATAATAGCAGTAATATTGATTTAATTAGATATGGAAAAATACAACAAAATATGTATGTATGGTTGCTTTTTACATTCACATTTTAAATAAATTAATCAATTAATAAGTAAAAAAAAAAAAAGAATTCTGTTGCATACTCAGTTTCCCAAAATCTGACCATTTAGTTGTTTGCTACTATACAGTTTTTGCATCAAGGTGGTTTTAGACTACTCAAGACGTCATTGGTTAAAGACAAGAAACACAAACATGCTTCAGCACAGGTACAGCCCATGTTAAAATGGCAGTTTTTACACAGAAGTAGGTTAGTATGCTGAGAGACCAGCTACATTCTCCACAAATCAAATTACAGAGAAGGGAAGGGTAGGGTAGACGCCAATACTGGCCAAACTGAAACACACACACACACACACACACACACACACACACACATATAGGTAAACTGCTACATAGACTTATTCAGTTCACTTTTGGTGACTTTTCTGTTTGTTTATATCAAATCACATGTCAAATAATCAGCGGGCTGACTGGCTGTTGTGTTGAGTTTGAAATAAACCCCTGAACCCCCAGGAAATATTAGGATGCACACTGACTGGGGCTTAATGATTTGCCAAACCGATGTTTCTTGCGCAAACACACACACACACACA
>JAUMHI010000032.1:2011020-2048995 GCA_032359435.1 Enteromius unitaeniatus
ACACACACACACACACAAGTCCTATATGACTTAGTCTCATTCACTAATAATTGAATGAACATATTAAAAATGCTAAACCTGCATGCACAGACATGATTCATTAAAATCTGCATCTACATTACAATGCAATGCAATGCATTAAAACTGACACCTCATTGGGTCTCCACATTATAACACAGTAACAAAAAATGATATGGTATATGTCCTGCATTAAAATGCAGCCAATTGTGTGTAAAAATTGTGTCAGCACCTGTTGCAAATTCAGTAGAAAATGTTTCTGTTACAGAGAAACTTGCGTAAACACAAGCCTGAAGCACGAAGTGTAGCATGAGGTTGGTAATAGTAATAAAGAGACACTCTTTGCCAAAAATCAAAGGACAGGATTGTGGGAGAGAAGGACAGGGGGAGGAGGGGGGTACGCAGAAAAACAGACAAAAAATAAAGGACAGACGCAATGCGAAATGTGATTCAGCAGTGGAGCTTTCCCAGAACTTAAGATGATTCAGTGAGTCATATAAACAAGAGAAATGTTGTATGTATTAAAATCCATTTTGGCGCTTGCTTTAAACTGGTAGATGAGCTACATATGCTCTGGCAAGACGAACAAGACAGAAATGACCCTTTAAACATGACAAACAGCACTTCAGGCCTTTAAAAGCTGAAGTGGAAGTTGCATCCTAAAAGTATTAGTTCACCCCAAAAATGAAAATTCCATCAGTTCTTGCTCTCCTTTATGTCGTTCCAAGCCCGTATGACTTTCTTTTTCAAGTGGAACACAAAAAAAGATATTTTAAACAAAGTACTGGTCGCTCTTTTCCATGCAGTAATAATGGAGGTTCTCATGTATTGTGCATAATTGATAAAAAAAAAAAAAAAAGAAAACAATAATAATAATAGATTTTTTTATACAATTTTCTGTTAAATAAACTCCCATAGTTTCAGGTAAATATTCCATACAGTAATATAGTTATATTACCAGTAATATCCTTACATTAAGTCTAAACATTTCTGCCATAGTTTCTTCAAGTTAAACTGAACTTTTATTTTGAAACATACATGCATATATGCTAATGAGGTCTCTCTCAGAACAGTTCTAGAGATCATGTTCAAGGGTTCATCTGCTCATATATGGAGGCAGCCGAGACTGAAAACACCACCAGCACCACGCAAGCTTCATTATTTGTGTAGTAACAAAACCAGCTCAATATTCAGACACTAGTCTATATTGCATTTTGATTTAAGTGTACTAATATGCTTTTGATTTATTTATCCAAAAATTGGTCAAATTCCTTGACTTTCTAGGATATATGATACAGTCTGTTCCATGATTCCGTACGCATTTTCCACATCACAGAAATCATAGGACGGGGGGCTTTTTGTGGATGCACAAAATAAAATAAGTAATAAAGTTTTGGAACGACATGATTTTTATTTTTGGGTGAACTATCCCCTCAAACGACAACAGTGACAAAAACGTGGTTTTACAGCATCAGGAGTAAGCTTGAGCCACTAATACTCACTGTTAACTGATGGAGGAGCAGGTCCATGAGAAAGGTAATTTTGTTGCTGTAGAGAACATAGAAACAGTTGTTGTGGCAGTGTACACAGGACAGGTAATACGTGTTCACGGCAGTGCAGAGGGACCTAAAGAGAGAGAGAGAGAGAGAGAGAGAGAGGGGATTAGTTTTTAAAAGCCGACTGCTTCTCCTGTTTTGAGTTTTCCATCTAAATAATCAGGATACAATGCAGGCCCCATATAAACATTTCAGGGTTACTCCGACTCGCAGTGTAAAGGATCGCCAATCAGATGAGCCGGGTTCTCTGCCGTAATACAGTAAGGTTATCTGAGGAAATTGACACTTAAAGCTTAGAGTGTGAACATCACATGCAATCCAAGAAGCATGACAACACTTGGAATATTACGCTCAAGGGAGTTTCTCTCAGGAACTGCTTCTTACGCAATGGCCAAGGTGAAAACATGAGATGTGCCCTAATGAGGGCTCAGTTGCTCACAGAAAAGAACAAGCGCTGTATTAGTATTTTTTTGGGACATGATACCATGCTAAGTATCTTTCTTTTTTTTTTTGGTCTCACTTTATTTTAAGGACCAATTTCCGCCATTAACAAACCATTAACTACGACTTTTGCCTCAAACTCCTAATTTGCTGATTATTAATAGAATAGTAGTTTTTTTATTTTTTAGGTATAATTAGATATCTAGAATATGGTCATGGTAATAAACAGCCAATATGTTAATAACAGACATGTAATTAAGCAACTAATTAATAGTGACAATAGGTCGCTATACTAAAATCTTACTTTTCTTTTTGGACATAACTATACTGTTTGGAAAAAAGGAAACAAACAAACAAAAAAAAGACAACCACAAACACACATTTTAAACTGCCAAAGAATTATGACACTTTAAATATAATAATCTGCTTGGAAATCACCTTGTATCAAAAGCCATGTATACAGTACAAAAACAACAACAAAATAAATGCACAAACACACACATTACTCACTATTCATTAAAGAATTAAAAAAAAGTCAAAAATAAAATTACATTAAAAAATATTTTATATTATATATATATTTAAAAAGTAGTAATTTTCAATTGTAATAATACTTCACAATATAAGATTTTACTGTATTTTTCACGCAGCCTTCATGAGCATAATAAAATCTCTCTTTTTTACACTCTTAACGAAGCCCATACTTCGATATAAAATAAGCCTTCCCACTGCACCATAGTACTGCCACAGCTCTTTATTGTAAGGGATCTCACAACCCACTCAATTAGATGAAATGGAGAAGAACTGGATGCCGAACATCTGCCTCTCTTTCTCATTTCCACCATCTCTTTCTCCAACTGGTTTTCTCTTGGCTCAGATAAGAGTCTAGCCATCAGCGCCTTCGGGCCAGCAAGCCACTGTCAGTCAGTCAGGCCTCTGTATTTTGTCTGTTCCACACCAGCCCGAGAGGAGATTAATGTAGCTGATAACTGACCAGTCACTGCGCTCCCGCTCCAGACCCCAATCCACCCCTCTTCCCAACCACCCCTTCATTAGTTAATATTTTCTGACAACTGTATATTTTATCCCAAAGCAGAGTGGCGGGGCCCTATCTGCCGTACGGACAAATGGAATCTGACTTTTCTTTTTCAAACCAGGCCATGTTTACTTCCAGCCGTAAACATTTTGATATCCACCGCAACCTTCGCCATCTGTTCGGCATTTTCAGCCAAACCGTATTGGCACTCGTAATAAAAATAGCGCGAGCCTCGAAGGCCTCGGCCTGTCAATAACTTCCACCCGGCTGACAAAAACACCAGTGTATATTTTACCCACTGGCGGGCTGATCAGGGAGATAGCGGTGCGAGTATTGACATAGCGGTGTAAAAGCGTCAGACATGCAGTATGAGACCGCAGGGAAAACATTGTGCTTGGTCTGCTGGGAAAGCATCCAAGTACTCCCCGCACGCCTCGTAGCTTTGCACTTTCAAAGCCGCTCGATTGTGACCCGTTATAAAAACCGTGTGTACGTGCACCGCTATTAATTGACAAGTTTTCACCTCGTCGATAAACGCGCTTGACGAGGTTGTTGAAAGAGATCTTGTTCAATTAATACGCAGCGTTTGAAAATTGCTCAACGCACATTGATTCGCCAAACACTGAAGTGTTTCCTTTGTATTGGTAGAAGGATACCGGGGAGTGTAACGAAGCTTGGGGCGAAAGGAGGAGGAAAGGAAGGACGGATGGTCATGGGTGAGCGGAGGGATACACCAGGTCTGTTCAGTCAGGGAAGAGAAATGTGAGATCCCCTCCAACCTGTGCACTCTGGGCAGCAGACCAGGACTGCTTCAGCCACACTGATTTTCCACCACAGCGTCAATTGTGCAACTTCTTTTATTCTCTCAATCAAACCCTTAAACATTCTCAATGTGACTGTTGGGGCGAAGAGGTTTTGGTTTAATGAAACACAAAACATCGTCCACTTTTACACAAGCGCGCTACATTTTTAAGCACAGGAAATTATGTCTCATCTGTGTTTGTCATGGAATTTCAGGTATCCATATTGTTTCTAGGTATGTTTTTAAAGGATAAGTGTCAAATGTCCAGACGAGGATTGAATAACAGGCCTCAATGTCAAGGTTCACTTCGGCTTCTCAAATATAAACAGCGGATTGAGGGCTTAAACACAAGATTATCACATTATTGGAGTAGTGCACTTTAACCGGCGATGGAACTTGTGCTAATGAGTGTGAAAATAAGTTTTTTTAAAAAGAGCTTAGTCATAAATAATTATTATAATTATAAAAAAAACAAATAAATAAATAAAATAAAAAATCCCTACCCTAAACGATAAACGTAATAGTCCAAGTATTAAACAAACTTATCATTAAAAGTGTATATTTTTATATTTAAAGTAAACCAGCCAAGCTACATATATAAAACTATTCTCAAAACGTACCAAATTAGACTACTTTTGTGATGATGAGCTACAAACTCTTGCACAAGCTCATAAAAGATTCACGGTAAACCTGATCTAGGCACACGTTCACAGGGTTTTTAAGGTATGACCGAGGCTATCCGATGCCTGTCCCGTAACGTGTGGGGAGGAATGTGAGGAGTGGGGGTGGGGCAGCCCCAGGTGGCTCGCACGGTTAAACGGCAGATTATAGAGCACACGACTAATTTCTTTACACTAATCTTATTAAAGTGTAAAACAGCTGTCGACTAGCCAAATCTCAACACCGACCCCCAGTGCTTGCACCGAACCCCCAGTATGAAACAAATAAGAGCATTTAGGGTAAAAAAAAAAAAAGAAGCTGCTGCAGAATGCTACGCAGGGTTCGGGTGTTAAGCTACCAAACAAGTTGCTCTACCTAGCTTTTGTTAATTGTAAAATGCACATACACATGAAGTGCAAAAAACCGAGTTAGTCACAAAAAATGTCAGACATGTCGCGAAGAATGAACGCTAAGCATAGCTACTGATTGAAATCTCGCTTGGTTAGTCATCAGTAGTGATGGAATATCACATTAACTTACCTAACTGCTTGCAGCACTTTGTCAGATAATTACACAAAATTACTTGCTTGTCAGCTCTGCTAATAATTGTCAAAAGTGATAAAAACCATTTAAGGCAAGACTCTTTGTAAGTGATAAACATATAGTGTGACAATGAACCAGAAGTTATGTTCTAATTGGTCAAAAAAATACACTAAATAACGTCTGCAGAGAAACCATTTTTGGTTAATGTGACAGATATCTGACAATACATGAGAGCTACCTATATCTCAGTTTGCCATAAAAGGTAACAAACATGTGTAAACAATTATAGACATTAATAAACTAAATTAAACTTTCAAACCAAATAACCTATCAAGTATGCCTAACCTACCGTATGCATTAAGTTCTAGAAACAGAGAACCTAGTTGTTTTTTATCTCACAATATTACAGATATTACTGTGATTTAGTTACATAGTTGTGGTCGCTTGCGGCCTGTTTTGTTTATTGTTGGGTGTTTTTCCTTTTATGCTGCATCAGTACATTCTGCAGCTTTTGATAATAAACTGAGCTTGAACAGCAGTTGTGGTTCTGTGGTTTGTACATGTTTTGTTTTTTATATGAGCTTTGTCAGCTTGCACAGACACCTCACCTCATCTACCTGCTAAATTGACTGCGTTAAAAACCTTGCACTGCTACCGTCTGAGTAATGGGACGTTTTTTCAGGCCATCCATCATCTTGAAACCCGTTAGATACTTAGAAGCTGTCACTGTCCTGCTTGAAATGATATCCTCACACCCCAGCCCACTGCCAGCCATAAACCGGGATGCTTTTCCAGCTCGCTCTCCTCTAATTGACGATGATTAGCATGACATTCAACACCGGCCCGCCGTGCACGGCCTCTGCCTGTCTCTCCCCTTGACGATGACAGCCTACGTCAAAGATTTTGAGGAGCAATTTGGTGAAGTGCCATTGTAGTCCGTCTCCGGTTACTCGAGGAGTATGTAACACTGACCCACATGTGCCAGGTCGTCCCCGTGAGCATGCTGCATTCCTCTACCTAAGCGGATCCGAGATTCCCTCGTCGCGAGTTACGTTTTGACAACACGATGTGAGCTCTGCCACAGGCCACCAGGTCTACAAACAACAGGGATATTGTTAATCTGCCCATAATGAAGCATTATCTTGTAGACATAGGATTAAGTTGCAAAGCTGACCAATGGAAATAGTCTCTATAGTGCTGCATTGCACAGAAAAGGAAAAGAAGGGCCACGGAGAGATACAGCATGCTAGATAGCAAGAGATAACAGCTAGAGAGCTGCAGATAATAAGCGCAGTGATCTCCTCACCTGCTCAAACTGGCTTAACCCCAGCTAACCATGAAAATCTGTCCCTCCGATTAGTCAATGAACATAAGCAGTGCGGACTTGCTTAAGGTGTGCCACAGGGCTCCGTCCTCTACACCTTGCCTTTCTCTATCCCCATTCACCTCACCCCCCCGAGGGCTGCTCCTCAGCTTGGGTGGCCTCTGGCCTGGATGGGGGTCACTGGACTGACCTCTGAAACTGAATTAACCCATTCTGAAATCCATAGGCTAGCTCGAAGACAGGGAAGCAGATGGCTAAGAAGAATTCGAGATGAGGGGGAGAACATCCCTAGACTGTCTGTCTGGCCTAAAGTTGATGTTTCTCTGCAAGAAACATCGGCATCACCTCGTCCTTGGAGACAAACTCTTTAAGAAAAATTCTTTAAGAAGGTAAAGCTATTATGTTATCCAATTTAAAAGCACTGCACAACCCAAACAAACCAGGACACGGCTGGTAACACAAATGGTGTGATATGTAAAGGTCTCAGAGTGTCATCCATGTAAATTGGCAGGAAAATAGGCTCACTTGGGCCTGTAGTTCACATTAACAAATCTATCATTTCCAATCCCCATATTTGCATTTCACGCTTTTATTCAAAGCAACTGACAGCGCATTCAAGGTTTATGCTTTTATCTATTATGCTTGTGCCACATTCTACCAATTGTGTAGTGTAAGTGTAAGACACAAGTTCAGTTTAGCTCTAAAAACATCTGCCTGGAAGTTTCTAGAGTGTCTAAACACATTGATTAGCTGGTTTAGGTGTGTTTAATTAGGACTACAGCTAAACTCTGCTAGAAGGTGGCTTCCAGGTGCAAAATACTTGCTGCTGGTGTAAAAGCAAGTCTTCAACTGCTAGTGCAACTTCTATACTTGCTTTTCAACAGGAAGCATTAAAAAAAAAAAAACTTTGAAGGACAGAAAAGGGATCTGAAACCGATGAGAAAAGGTGACGAGCAAATCCGCCTGTCAAACAATCCATCCTTTCACTGGAATCCAAATGACATTTAATTTGATTCTACCGTTGATCTTTTCTGATATCCTGAATGATTCCAAGACACCCATTCGGCCCGCTGTTCCACAAAAGGCTGGCCATAAGCTGGGGCAAAAGTCCCGGTGAGCTGTCACGCACCACACGGCGTGCACACACACACGCGAGCAGATAGACATGCCACATAATGGCATCCTGAAATGAAACCACTTGGAGAGAGCTTGTGAGAAGCTTTCACTGGGCACATTTAGTCATCATGTGACACAAAGGTTGAGGTGACAGGCAGTGGCGCGTCAATGCGTTCACTTCCACTTAGAAAAGTGAGACAGCCTAAGTCGAACAGAGTCGGGCAATCAGTTTAGCAGTCGCAAGGCCTCCGAAATTTCACTGATGTGTGTAAGACCTTAGTGATTTCCTGTTGCTGTTCAGAAGGAGTAGTTTTACTAAAAGTCATTTGTGAAACTCATTTAGGAGTGACCTGTGGACTTGCGAGTGTGTGTGAGGCTCTAGGGATGAGCGTGACTGGATTAAGCTCCGTTCTGTAAAAGAGGGGACTGTGCGCTGACAGCAGTCTGGTCCAGTGCCCACCTTCCGACACTTCCCCCTCAGCAGTGACCCCTACTGGGAGACAGTGGGACTTGTCTTTTCCTGGATGGACTAAAACTCTCAGTTAAATCTGAGTGTAAATAAAAAATTTAAAAAAATCTTACTAACGGTGACCCTGACCACCTGGTCTCAGACAAATGTTGTTTAGGAGGAGTAGAGGTTTGATTTTTAATGCTGAATGCAATTCTTTTCAAGAACACAGCAGTCTTTCTAGAAGCCAAATGCCATATACTATCCCAGAACATTCAACTAGCTCCAGCAGCAACTGAGGATAGTAGTTTTGCATTTTGTGAGTAATGCATAATCTTCTACTAATTTAAAGGTTGAAATATCCCTAAATACATTGCTTGCAATATCACCATAGACCAGTCTGTGCCCTAAAACATCCCTACATAACAAATGCACACATCAAAAGAGAAGTCCTTAAAATAGTGACCTAAACCTGGGTTGGAGTCTCTACTACAAGCTATGGTGACTTTCACCTTTAGCACGGATGTATAGCCGAGTTACACTGTAGCCTTATTCAGACGGGACTAGTTTTCTAAACTACTGTATGTGTGAGCTTCGATTCTTATCACCTGTCGTCCGTGATCTTCATGTACCGTTTGGAATGCTTTGGTATTAGATGCACGAAACCTGCGCGCTGACAGACGCGTTGTGTTTGTTTGTCCTGAAGCGTCTGATCGCCGCTGCGGCCAAATGCACTTCCATTTTCTAATGCTTTTATACAAAACTGATGTGCACACCATCAGTTATGTTTTCAGAGCAGAGCAAAACATCTGATATATCGAAGGAGATCTGTGCATTAGTCTGAATAGAGCCTGTTAAAGCTGCCACTGTCAATGATCTCATCAGTAATAATCAAGAGGCAACAATGCAGATGGGAAAAAAAGAAAAATCCAACTTTTAAAAGTCAAGACTATTTCTGTAAACTTTTGTATACTCAAAGAGCACTTTTTTAAAAATAAGTAATAGTTTTAAAAGAATAGCCTGTTTATATAATGATAAAAAAAGTACATTTTGCACAAAATAAATTTGATTTAAAATGTAGCCATGTGCAGTAATACTGAAGGAGAATGTGATATTCTCCTGGTTTCACATACAAGGCTTAAACTAGTCCCAGACTAAAATGCATGTTTGAACTGCTTCTACTCAAAATATCTTGCTCTGACATTTCTTAACATTTGGCAGAAGATGCATTAATATCTTAATTTAACTTAGGCCTAGTCCTGGCTAAATCTAAGCCTCGTTTGTGAAAGTGGGCCATTGTTATTATTGCATTGGGAAACCAAGATTCACAACCCTACTTTTAAGATGGCGGTACTGACACACAGATATCTCAATTATAATAGGTAGCACATATTCTGAATGCCTTTGGCAGAACTCAAAACCCATTTTAATCTAGATTGAAAAAATTAATCTATGCCCACCCCTAATACACCCCTATACACACATATAAACACACACAGAGACTCAAATTTCCCAATTAAAAAAATTGACTATAATAAAAATGTAAATCACTTTAATTTATTTGAATAATTTCACTTCTAATATGAATAATAATAAAAAAATAGAATTATAATACAAAAACTAATCTTTATGAACAAGTGTTTTACAATAGCAACATAAATCAACAGCACAAGCACTGACTGACCTGACCATTTAACGCTCCCTCTTATGACAAAATCTTGTAATATTTAAAAGCTAGTGAGCAGGTTAACGTTCAGGTTGTTGCATGAGTTTCCTGGGCCCGGCTCACTATCCTTGGTTTACTCATGCAAACGAAATGGCCTTCCTGCTCCAGACATCCGACCCCATTTCCTTCTTAGCCGTCGATTCCCTCCAAAACACTCAGCTCCAAGCCGCAGGGTTGCACAGGGACATTAACGGAGCCTCGCTGTGGAATTAGCCCATTAATGTAATGCTAACAAGATGGAATCCTTCTCCCGTGGGGGTAATATTACAGCGGCATCTCTGTAGTTGTTCTTTTTTGTAAATCACTCAGCTTATCTGAAAGGAGGCGATCGATACGCAGCATTACAGTAAATAGATAAACTAGCGATGCTGTAAGGGTTAGTGTCTGAGCCAACCATTATATCGTGCAGATGAAGGGGAACGATTAGCACGTATTTGCTTGCGCCGTGCCCTTCACAGACACCTGGTGCCATAGCAAAAGTCACTGCTGACAAGGATTCATGGAGACAGATTGTCTTCCAGCGAATTGTCTAAGCTTGCAATTTTAGTAGAAATTGAATCAATTAGCTGCAAAACTGCAGTAGTCTGGTATTTAAGAGCTTTTTTTCGTGGTTCTTGGTTCATGAAATTTCCCAGAACTTGCTAACAGCGAAGTGGATGATTTAAGAACATTTTCCCCCTATCCCAGACCGAGCCACACCAGGCCAAGCCACCTTTGAGGAGCTAGTGGAAACACGCAGGAACAATCTGACCCCTTAAGGGTTATCAGAGGTTCAGCACCGTATGGCCTCAAGACACAGAGAGAGTGATAAGAAGAGAGATGAGGTGATTAAAGACAGAGAAACTGAATTTAGGTCAGCGAAAGAAAGTAGGAAAAAAACCTGACTCAAAACTAACCATTAATTAAACCAAAATTACACTGTATATCAAATCGAGAGATTACTTGACATTAATATTACTAAAATTACAAATAGGAAATTCATAGAAACCTTCTCTCCTCAAAAAGTAGTGCATGTTTGAATATATGCATGGGAAATATAAACAGCACAACTATTTCTTTTTTATTTTAAATCTAATTATAATCTACATTTAATATTCATTATTATATTTCCATGCACATATACTGCTTAACATTGTTGTTTATTGCGGATTGTTATATTGGGGCATATTAAAGAAAATATTGTTTATTAAATAATATGCTCATATAGCTAAAAAAAAAAAAATCCAGAGAGCAAAGCTTTGTTATTATTTTTCTAAATTAAAATTTCAAAAATTTCCTGAAGCTGAATTAGAAAACGTTGTAATTATTATATATTATAATTTTTTTATATGTCTAAAATTATGATTGCTTAACATTCATATAGTTAATGTCCTGACAATTTTTACACATATACTCCTGTTTAAAGTATGGAAAAAGATGGAAACATTAAGCAACAAAACTATTTTTTCATCTTTTATTATTAGAAATAAGCACCATATATCACTACTGTTATTATTCTAATTATATATATATATATATAGTGATATATAATAATACAATAGATAGCAATACAAATATATTTTATATTAAAATTAAATGTCTAATAAAAATGTTAAAATATCTTTAAAAAATATTAAATACTTATTTTTTTAAAAATCTATTAATTTAACATCTGGTAAAACAAAAAAAAAGGAGAGAAAAAGAAAACACTCTTAATTATATTAAGCAAAAACATTAATTTCAAACTGTCCCAATAGATTTCAGCAATTCAATATTTAGCAATTAAAGTGATTACGTACAGCTGAATTTAAAAATAAGAAAGCATTAGCTTGCTCTGAGTCAAACACTTCTTCACTGATCATTTGGATCTTAGGATAACTATTGTACTTTGTTTCATGCTTGGCAGAGGACTTTTCAACAAGTCAAGACAGGGCTGAACCTCTGTCATGAAAATGAGGCGACTCTTTTATCCTCCGAGAGGGACCACTTCAGCGTTTGATTGGACAGGACGTGGGAGAATGACAGAAATGCCTCAGAGATCTTTACCTCCCTCCTGAGCGTGTCAAGTGGATCTTTCAAAACAAGAGAGGAGGATAGCGGTGGATGTGTTTGCACAGCCTGACCCAACATGCCATAAACACACACACACACACAGGTTCACAAAAAACAAAAACGGATATCATTTACTCACCCTCATGTATTCAAAACCCATAAAAGAAGAGATTTTTAAAAACGTGCCGCAGTCTTTTCCATGACGACTGAAACTTTTCAAAATGAAAAAACATAGATTCAGTAGCTTTGTATTTAAAGTCTTTTGAAATTTGACAACTTTATGTGAGGAACAGACCGAAATGTAATCATAATTCACTAGATGTTAACCCCCATGACAAAATCAACGAGTCAGTCAGCTGATCTTGAGAACTGAATCAGTTTTGTGAATCAGCTCAACTGATTCGTTCACAAGCTCCAACTCATTCCAACTAATTCTAATTATCAATTGTTTGTTTGTTTTTTAATACAAATCTTATGTACACATTTAAATGACTGTCATATCACATACTTTTATTGTTTTTTTGGGGGTTTTTTTGGCATTAAGGACCACTTTTGTGCCAATACAAACCATATGGCATATCTTAAAACAGTACTGTCAGGTTTTACTAAAGACGCACAGTGTTGAATTAGTGCTGAAATGGTGTGGACACAGTTATTTTAGCGCATGACCTTATTGTATATACATTTCCAGGAGTTTCCAGGAGTTTGATATTTAAAATTGGTGCCTTTTATGTTATTTTGCATTATTGATGTATAATCTGCATATAATTATTATGTACATCATATGTATATAATTATGAACACATTGGTTTGTACACTGCAAAAGATGACAGTGATTTTAACGGTAAAAATCTGTTACCTTTACATGGTTAAAGGTAAATTCCTGTAAAATTTAAGGGAAAAAACGTAAACTCACATTCTCAGAATTCAAATTCAATTGGATTTGATGTTTTTCTTTGAAATAACTCTCTCTTCTTAGTTTTTTCTTATCAGTTAGGTTTATTAGGGTTGTATGTTGTTAAATGAATGTTTATTGCATATTTTAGTTTAATGAGTCTCACCATGATGGTGTTTAGTGTTTGTGTGAATTACACTGTCTATGTGTGTTCATATTTAAAAGCTGCTTCTTATGGGCTTTGGTTCATCATGTGACTTTCTCATCACTGCATTTGGTGCATATCAGTGTATCTCAGAGATACAAAACAGATGTCAGTACTTTAACAGGTTGGTATAATAACATTATATCAGTTAACGAAATTACGGTATTTAACTGTAAATTTAACTTAAAACCATAAAACCTAAAATGTGGTTAACAACTTTTTGGGGGGGTCAAATTTTCACCATAAATGTTACAGATTTCTTTTTTTATTTTTTATTTTACAGTGTAGTGCAAAAAAGTTTTATTGTTTACTGCATGTTTTTATTCTCCTCATTGTTTACATATAGTGTCTAATAAACCGAAAGCCTAACCCATAGGCTTGCTTCTGCATTTAAAGGAAAAGGTGGATAGACGACTTGGAATCCTCAATCCTCAATACCAAAAACTGGTCTATCAAAACTGGTCTGTGGTTCTTTTCATCATACTGTGGTTTCTTTATATCTTAACTCTTTATTTGTGACTACCCTAATTTGAGCTGCGCTTGGTATATTTTGTTCATCAATATGTAAATTATGTGTTGTGTAAGTATTCTTTAATTTGAGCATTGTTAGTAAATCATATGCAGAAATTATCACTCCCATCCACTTTGTTTTGGAATTGCGCTTGCAAACTAATTTACCCGGTTTAGTAAAACTGGCCCTAAAGCTCCAGCCCACATTCAGTGTAAATGCATGAAACATGGTGACTTGTTTGTTAAAAATATGTATTTTGTAAAAAAAAAAAATGGCTTTGTGGTGACACTAGCATGTAAATAATGACTTTATTTTTTGGGTGAACGAAGCCTTGAGTCGAATGCAATGCAGTTTCAACCTCTTCAAAAGCTGAAGTTCATAAAAATTCATTATAATATTAAGGCCCACTTCAAATTTTCTGGAATTAATGACTGAACGACAAGGAGAGGCAGAGAACGAGAGTGAGAGTATGAGAGAAAAAAAAAAAGAAAGAAAAAAAAAAAAAAAATCAATAAACACTAGATGGCCTGTAAAAGCATTATAAATATAAGTAGCATTTCTCCATTAAGGGAGATTTGGAAAACAGCAAATGCTAATGAGGAAGGCAAAGAGGCTATTGAAGTCCATTAGGAGCTCTCTCTAGTGAAAATAGCCGCTCTCTGAGGTTATCTACTGGCCAACGCCACTAGTTCCAGACCCACTATTCAAACCCGACTCCCATTTCCAAGTGACGGATAGGACAAATGTGCTTTCTGTATACCAGCGAGGGGCCAAGGGAAGAGTGCAAAATGGATGATTCAAAAGCAATGCTTTTTATTTTCTAAACAAGGCACATTCTTATTCATTATAAATTTATTGTGATGCAGAGCTCTGGAAAGAAGGGAAATGACTTCACAGCTGAGCCGGAGTCACTTTGTGGGATTGGAAGAAGCCCACAAATCACGATCAGAAATGACAAAATATTTCTGAGTTTGTGAGCAAGAGCAAAAAAAAAAAAAGTGGTTTGTGTTTGAGAAGACAGTTTATGTAAGAATTTAACATGTCAGAGCTGTGTTTCCTGCCAATTTCATCCATCCATTTTTCACCACCACTGAAAGAGGTAAAAAGGCCAAATATAGTATAATTTGCTATTATTATAGTTATTCCCAATTAATCGCATTTACAACATATTAAAATTAGTGCTCAAATGATTAATCGCGTCCAAACTAAAAGTTGTGTACATAATAGTGTACTGTGCATATTTATTTTGTATAAATTAATACAAACACACGCATGCATACATTTAAGAAAATTAACTACATTAACATATAACTTAATATACATGTAAATATTTTTAACACACACATATTACGTAAACAAAAACGTTCATTTTGGATGCGTTTAATCGCAGTTAATAGCACTAATTTAAATTTGCTGAGAAAAGGACGAAATTGAAGATATATTTGAGACATTATAATGTAGTAGACTTATATTAAAAATAAATCTAATACAGTACAATTCACAAACCTTTGCACTGCGTTGTCACATGATTTATAGTCCGTTTCATAAAAAGTTTAAAAAGTGTGTTTAAAAACTATTGTTTTCACACATCAAGGCTAATGTGAGTAAAAAAAAAATAACATGCAATCAACAAAAAGCTTTAGAACACATATAGTATTAATGTATTAGTATTAGTACATATATTAATGTAAGTACTCTTAGAAAGGTTACTTTGTAAATGTAGCAGGTTACAGGTAACAGATTACAAGGTAGATTGTTTAAATTTTAATAAGTAGTGTAACCATTTTAACTAGCTACTTTATTGAAGTAACGCAACTGATTCCCCTTGATTACTTTTTGATTACTTTTCGTAAAATGTTAGTAGTACAACAAACAAAAACACAATATTATGTGAATTTGAGTCTGTGCTTCTAAGTTGGTACTCACTTGAGAGGAATACGGGGGACTGCTGTGGGACTGGAGGCTGCGGTGACAACCTGTAGGATCTGTTCCAGTGCGGACAAACCCCCTCCTACCTGAAACGCCACCTGATCTGCATTATTCTGAAACAGAGAGATAGGGACAAGAGAGAGAGAAACAGTCAGCAACATAGAGAGGCAAGCAGACTCAAGTATCACATTGTTTTGGCATTGGTGGTATCCTCTCGTTGCCCACCTCCTGCTTTCTAGAGGGGAGCTGGAGTGAAATTTGAAGCAAAGCGATCCCCAAAGAATTCCTGCTAAATCTCAAAAGTGCACAACCCTTCCCAGCACCCCCCACAGCAACCAAAAACCAACGCAAGACAACAAACGCGCATATCTGCACACAAAGCAGGGGTGGTCTGGTTTGACAAAGAAGAGCTTAGGGAATACATAGAATGAGTCAAAATTTAGACTGGACAAAAAAACCATTTACGTCACAACTGAGCCAACAATTTGTATGAGTCAATGACAAAGGCCGTTGAGAAAAGCAAGAAAAAAAACTTAAATTTAAAATACATGCACAAAGTTCCGAGGAAGGTGATCTTTGCATTCATAAACAAGTTTCAATTTGATGATTCTAAGAATGTCATGTAAAAATCTGTATATTCCTTGCAAGAATACATATTTGAATAAACATTTATAAATGTACATTAATTCTGGCTACTTAAAAACAACATTTACCATCTAAAATGTATTATAGTATTAATTCATAAAGCACTGCTTTTAGAGAGTTAAACCACAGTAAATTTTACACTTGTGCTGGACAACGATTCATCGCAATATATTGCATCCAAAATAAAAGTTTTGGCATACATAATGTGTGTGTGTGTGTGTACTGTGTGTATTTATTATTTATATACTGTATAAATACACATGCATGTATAGATTTAAGAAAAATATATATTATAAATTATGTGAATAAAACTATATACATGTAAATATTTTCTAAATATATATTGTATGTGTGTCACACACACACACACACACACACACACAATAAATATAAACATACTTTACATAATTTTTTTAGGATGTGAATAATAATAAAAATGTTAATAAAACATAATATAAATAAAATGTTTAACTTTTTGTTTGCCAAATCAATGTCATGTGATGTAACAAACATGCAGATAATAATAAACATGCAAATAATAACAGATTATGCCAGGCTACTTAAGATTTTTCCTCTACATTTTGGGACATAGTATTTTTCAAAAGTCCAAAGAGAGTAAAAAAAATAAATAAATAAATAAAACGGTATTCGGTAACTGTGTGATTGTTTAACATTAACAGATACTGTATGACAACAAAAAAATATGAGCATCACGTCATTGACCTGAAGGCATTTGAAGATATTTCAGGATTTTCTAATTGTCAAGGTTCAACTGCGACCTTCGGTTGTTGGTTATCAAAGATACCAGCCATAAAACTTTTAAGAGGAGGGTCAACCAAACTGTGCCTGAAACCCATACGGAGCGAATGAGCGTCTTTGAGTAAGATGAGACATAAAACAGTCATTTAACTGACGTGCTTCTCAAATCAAACTGTTTACAGAGGGGACATTTTTACTTGCATCATAAAATTCTTTAAAGTTCAAAGTGGAACCCCTTTAAATGAGTCATATGCTTTAGAGTCCAAATTCCCCAGCTCCCTTACTTTGAGTAAAGGAAGTAAGCGCCTCAGAGGTTGGCGATGAGTTCGACCCCAATGTTGCCACAAAACGACACATAAACAACTCTGAATTTGAAAGTGACAGCAGTCGAGTCATTTATTTGCAGGATCGAAGAGCAACGAAGAGAAGAAGAGAAGAAGAGAACCGAGAACGTTACACCTACTCCATATAATGAGGTCAGATTCTCGTACGCTATGTGACGGCACTCAAAGTCAGGCACTTCAAGATGTTTTTGTTCAGGGGATGGCGGGGGCTGCCAACAAGCCTGAACATATTGAGCAGCAAACAGAGGAAGCGCTTTGCAAAATTACATATAAGCTCCTCTCTTGTCAATCACAAGCACCGCCAAAGACTCATTCCTGGAGATCCGGTGGCAAAGAGAGGGCTGAACCTCTGCCAGGGTTAAGAGATTGGAACAAGCTTGTTGTCAGATACACCAAAGGTGGAGCACGCTTGAACAGCGGCTGGGATTAAGAAAAGCTCCCTGACAGCTAGGTGAAGACGGCCATGGAGCCTCGCTGCCTATAGCGTGAGGACGAACCCAGGTCGCAACAGTAAAATCGAGCGGTTTAGCAGCACACCCATTAGTACTGCCCTGTCAAATGCTCCAGAGGCAGGAGGGTTGGCCGCTCACGGTGGCCTATTTAGGAGGCATTTGGAGGGGTTAGCTGGGGCCTGTACGGTGATGGCATGTGGAGTCCAGAGGGAGGTGTCTCACCTTGCCCTTTCTGGCTTATTGACAGATCCCCACGCTGAGCAAAGGATCTGGAATCTGGAGGAGTTCAGAAAAGGGATTGAAGATGAGATGACAAACATCAGATTGTGTAGAAAGATACAGAGTTTAATGAAATGCATGCTTAGCAAGGAATCTAATTAATACAACATGGAAAGTCAGGAGAAAGGCCTCGTTTGGGCAACAGACAGAGCTGTGAAAAGTACTGAGAAATCAGTTAGTGTGTCAGGAGTCAAAGTACATTGATGATATTTTGGATCGTTTGCATTAACAACAGAAATGTAATATCCCTGGCAATAAGTGGCAATTATAAACAAAATAAAAATGTCTCATTACAAGCTATGCATAAATGTCTTATTCTGCTACAACTGGGCAAAACATGAGAGAAATAGCATATTTGTATTTTATTAAACGAATTGTAAAGTAAACTGAAAAGCTTGTGCAGAATCTAAGTAAACAATCTTCTAAACAACATATACTGTTTTGCACGTCTGTACAGTTACCAAAAATGCAACTTTAACATGCTGCCAGGGGCTTCCCATTCTTAATAGTCATCTGGCATTGATATTGCTTTTCAGCAGGCCATGTCAGATGAGCAACCCAAATGTTTATTTGTGTCCGGCATGCCTCTACAATAGCAGGAATAATGTATTAACATGCCATTTGTACCTTGTATAACTAAAGAGGCAGTGTGTTCCACTGTTTTCTGGCAACAGAACAAAACATTTCATTGCAACTACAGACAACACAGAAGGAGTGAGTACATTTTAAGCAATAAAAAAAATCATGCCTACTGCTCTAAATGTTCGAAGTGCTTCATAAAGTTGGTTCAAAAGCAGTATGCAACAGTTTGGTAGATGTGAATTCATTCATGAACTTGGTGGCGATACTACGCAAACACACTAATCATCGAGGCAGATTGTAATATGACAAAACATCACATGGCATGTCACAAAAAAACATGCTTGGAAGTGATGTGCAAAGCTGGTGCTAATCCTTGATTCTGCACAGAGTGCTGCTGGATTTGCCTGGTGTACTGACCTCCCTCAAAACAAACACTTCACTGACACTATAATAGGATGAGAGCTTGCGTTTTTCTAATAGGGAATTCAAATAGAAGACCTGAAGACAGATCAGATGGTTAGAGAGGAGGGAGGGTGCAGAGTAAATCTAAATTATACAGCTCGAACAATCTTATCCAATTACTAACAACAGTGGCCATTTTAGGCAAGGCTAATCAAAGGGCCAGGCAGCTGCGCTTCCCGCTGGCCGGCCAGGACAAGGGTACGGGTGTGGGGTACAAGTTAAGTGGGAGGGAGGGCTGGATGTGTCTGCGTGTTCACCTACTACAAACCACTCTAATTAGCCGACATGAAAAGTCAGGGGGAGGGGAACGCTCCTAAAATGCTGCATCCCCCTTCTTGCAACAGATGGAGAACAACTGGCTGGGGCGTTCATTGACAGAGGGGTTCACCAAGGTTCCGTCTTAGGCCCATCCATCTTTTGGCAAGTGGCGCACTGATGTAAACATGCCCCCTCCAGTTACAGCGACAGCTCCAAATCTCAGAATGAATAAGAGTGCTGGCATGCAGACGAGGTACAAGTCTGTGTTTTGTTCTCAAGAAGTACAGAAATACACAAAGAAGCATAAACACTGTTCCCATTTAGTGGGACATTGAAAGGGCCTGTGCTGACATTAGAAAGGAAAAGAGCTGTAAACCACATCAAAAGCTTTGCAGACAATAAAGCAATAAGTTAGTTTTTACAAGGTTTAATAGCACACATTTAAGTACACACTGGAATATAATTTGCGGGAGAAACAATTTAGGAGGAAGTGTTCAGTTTTAAGACAATAATAAAAACCAACTGTTCATCGGAAACAAATGAAGATTATCAAAATGAACCTTAGGAATGTTGAAGAGTGCATGTCAATTACAAACTGGAACTGCAGTACATGCTACATAACCCAAAATCAGCAAGAAATGCTGTGCATGCCAGAATCATGAACCTTCAACTCCGGAGCATACAAACTGCCAAGTTCACTCATGGTGTGCTTCTTTTTAACCCCTGACTGAGAACATGGAAAACGACACAGCATTATTAGTTCAAATATCAAGCTGATATCCAAAAATCAGCAACCCACAGGGCATTTCTTTCCACCATGGATTTCTGACTCTTCTAATAGCTGTCTTCATGCCCCTTCAAACACGCGCCTGAGGGGAAACATGAATCCTCTACTCTCTTCCAGTCACAAGCAACAGCAAAGTGGAACAAAAGAATTACTAGGCAATTAGGGTTTGAAAATTACCTTACTGACAGCACACGGTGAAGGAATGTAAAACTATGTCCATGTTTTTTTTTTAAACTAACTAGCTAATTCCTAAAGCTCGACCTGTCCCTCAGCAGCAGAGCGGCAACACCCAGTCACCTCACACATCTTTATGAAGAGGCTTGTTGAAAAATGTAGTTCTTGTCATGCGTTTCATTGATCCTAAAACCAACAACTATAATTTGTTCTTCTTTCGGTTGGTTTTTGAGGTTGTAGAAAAAAAAAGGTCTTTGAGTTTCTTCTAATGAGTTGAATTAGGTGTGTTTGATTAGGGAGACATCTAAAGGCACATTATTGGGTGTAGACCAGTGTCAAGGTTTAGAACAGCTGCTATATACAATCCAGGAATGAATCAAACATATGGCAGGAGGTAAAAGTTTGGCCACCTATTGAATTGGACAGCAGACTTTACCTCTTGCTTAATAATCTTCAAGCAACACTGACAGTCAATCACTATGTTCTTCTCCACTCTCAACCAAGGTTTCCGCCAACATTTGCTGGATCCTTTCTCCACCATAGGTGATCAAACATGGTTTGAGGGCAAGTACAATGCTGGAAGGGCCCCTTGGAGCCTCTTTCCACAGCCTTGGGCCTCTTGATCAGGTACAGCTAGCCACCAGTTGGCCACCAAGGGGAGCCAACCCCTGACAGCTGGCAAATGAAAATGTAAATACTGGCTGGCCCGGCAGGCCCAGAATGTTCCTGACAGTCCCTCAAGTGTCATAAAGGCAGTCGATCTCGGCCTGTTCTTTATTTGAAAGCATTGACAAACACACCCTGGCAGAATGTAAATACGTGAGCTCATACCGCTAAGGTAAGCGAGCGCAGATCAGAGGAACAAGAAACTCCCCTGAATATTCCTGAACGACAAGAAGGGAAAAAAGGCTCTTCGATCAGCCAGTTCTCCCGGAGACAAACTGAAACCTGGTTTGACACAAAATAAACCATTACAGGACTCAGAGGGAGAGGCGGGCAAAGGTCGGAGACTGTGCCCAAGCAAAGTCAGCATGAGGAACAAGGAGTGGGGGAGGCCGGACTGCTTGAGGGGCTAGAAAGGGGCGCGGAGAGTCTGGTGTTGTTCAAGGAATTAGTGGAGAAAGTGGAGACTGAATCAGATATGGGTATGAGAAAAAAACAAATCTGTAGGTGAGTCAGTGACATGAGAGATGCTTGTTAGGTCAAATAATCTAAACGTTCTTGACTGGAGGTGACGCTGAGGGGGAAGGGGTGTACGCAGACTCCCAATAAAGTCGGAGACGAGTATTTATTTGACTTTGTCCTGGGATTACAGACGGAACTGCCTTGACAACTAGGGTTCACAGACTTGTCCAGGTTTGGTGGCGTGCAGACCTTAGCTGGACACTGCAGGAATCAAGTTTGAGGAATCCACAGCTGTGACTGGCAGCCTAAATGAAGTCCAGATACTGTACTCTTAAGAGAGAGTCTTATTCCCAAAAGGCCACAAGAAAGAGCCTGAGGAGCTGACATTTCCACAAGCACTTCACCGTTCCAGCGACTTATAAAAACAAAGACGGCGGGAGTTCTTTAAAGAAGGTCTCTGTGGAAATCTCCAGAACGAGTTTGTGTAGGAGGCCTTGGGGACAGTACACAAGAAATGTACTCATGTTCTTGATAGAAGCTGTCATTCAGAGACACTTCTAAGCAGTACAGGGCCTGGAGAGGGTGATGAGATGACAAGGCCTGATCCAAGAAATCTGTTGAAGGGAATCTGAAGCATGTTGGTTATATTGTAAGTGTTAAATTACCTCAGACATCCCTTGCTAGATTTAAGGTATAATAAACAGGTTGTTAAAAGAATCATCTGGGTTAATTTTAACTGATTGCTCCATCCCCTTCACTCCACTCTAGCAGCTTATGATCTCCTCTCCTCTCCTCCCCTCCCTCAGCCCTCCTCCTCACCCATTAGCTCAGCTTTACCACCCTTTTCTGTCTCTCTTACCTTTCTCCTCTCCCTCCAGAAAGACCATTAACAACCCACATCTCCTCCCACTGGTCAATGCAGGCACACCATCAATGCATCATCCATCCACCCACAAACACACACCCACCAAACCACACATCCTTTCATTTCATGAGTGTTTTACAGAATGGCATCAACAGAAACCGTAAATGATCCGTTTGATTACTAAAATGTGACGCGTCACCAATGCATTACGCCTTTATTGATAAAGAGAGGTATACAGTACTAGAGATTGGCCACTATGGTTAACCAAATACTGCCTAGTCAAGGCAACTAGATTAGGTTTTATGATGCTTGTTAACTTTAGTGTCAGAGTTTTAATTAGAATTCTGTTCCAGTTTACGCTAAACCTTCAGAAGAAACCTTTAAGGTCTGTTCATATAAAGAACAAAAAAAGAGAACTAAAACAGTGACTATATAAGCTTGAGCTGCAGGTCTAACTTCTGCTGTTTCGAGTTCAGTCAGGTGAATTCTGATTGGCTGTCAGTGTTTTTAATGGATCATCAGCTGGATTCCAATGATTTTATTCTTCTGTGACTGTTGTGGTGTGGACTTCCCTATTCTCTTAGAATTAGAAGGATTATTAAAACTTTACAATTATAGTTAATTGCCCTTGGTGTGAATGGGCCTTTAGAAGAACATCTTTTACTGGTGTTACTCCTCATAGTTTTTTGAGTGTCCAGCTACACACACACACTTTTAGCTTTTCAAGCGTCCAAGTTTTAATTGAATCTGAAGTCTCCTGCACTGTTTCATTCTACTTAACCATTTTTTGGATGCAATAACGTATCTTATGTAAACAGCCCCTAAGGTTCAACTGGGGTCGAGTGAACCTGAAACCAGTCTAATTATACAGGGGTTCCAGTTAAGACTGATTAGTCAACTTGTCGTACAGGCAACTCGCAAATGAGTTTCATTGGAAAACGCGGTCTACTAATTAGAAGATAACATTACTCTTGTAAGCTATTACATAGTGTTTGCTAAAGCATTGCAAGCAAAGCAACTTAAATGGAACAGCTGAACTGAATTTCAGAACAGCTTATCTTCTAAAACATTATTAAATATGACAAAGTCAACAGCTCTTTTATAATTGATGGAGATAATCTTTCAGCTCTTGTTGAATTGTGGGATATTAGTGGAGCTCTGTTATGGCAGCATACTAAAAAAACTTGAGTGATCGCCAAAATGTATCTTCAAAAGCTTCCCTGCTTAGTAAACTTAAGTCGTTCGGATTATGTTTACTTTTGAAAAACCAACATATTTTTGTATAAAAGCCACAGTGCACAACAGTAGCCAGTCAAACGCTCTGAAACATGTTCGCCTGTTTGACAAACGGGGATCGCCGCCAATTAATAACATCTGCAGCAACGAAAACAAGCACCTAACCTGGCCCTCATTACCAAATAACCGAGGGCAGAGAGTTGGGGATGGAAAGCGATACTCTGTATAGACTGAGACGGAGAAGACGGCAGCCAAAGCTGGCGGTTCAGGGGAGTCGGTGTTGAGAGCAGCCTAGAGGCTTATCTTCAAGTCAAATCCCTTCACACACACACACACACACACACACACAATCCACATAGACTAGACTTCAGACAATAAACCCCCCCAAGCCATTGACATAAACTGGTCTGAACACTGCTCACATGCTTACTGTCCCAGAAGAATCCTGGTGTGACTGTGCAGTAGTAAAGATGAACAGATAAACAGCAGACATCATATATCCATTCAGTCATTACCGCTATCTCCAGCTTTCTCCGGTGAGCAAATAGCACTGAATTCTGAAGTTCTGGAGTCTTTTCAGCAATATTATTTTAGATGGCATGTCCCTCTACAGAGACATCAGAACAGACCGGAGAGACAGATTATGAGATATATGTTCAAACCTGTTTCTCCAGAATGCGGGAGATTTCTCCCAGAGTTCTGTCCAGGCCAGACACTTTGTTACTGGCCCATTGGCCGCTGTCCTGCCCCTGCTGCTGCTTAACTAGATCCTTCACCAGACGCTGAAGCCTGCAAGCAAAGACACACACACACAGCTGGGTCAAAACATGTTCAGGTCACACAGACACCCTCAAAAACAAGTATACAGGCATATTTTAATATTGCATTATTTACCACATTTACTACTAAATTATTTACATTTACTATTACTTACTACTGTTAGTTAGTTTTTTTTATATTGTTTGTACTACCTTAAAATAATCCTGATTTAAACATAAAAACAACTCATTGTTAAATATTGTACAATAATTTTACCTGAACATACATATTATATATATATATATATATATACACACATATTATATATATTTATATATATAAATATATATATTTATTATATATATTTATTTATTTTATTTTTTTAATTACTAGTTACAAATTAAATTATTTTTTATTTATATAAATTTATGTATCAAGATACCCCTTTGTTATTGATATTAATTTATTACTTCACATATTAATGATGCACAATACATACCATTTCAAAATAAAATAAAAAGGAAAATAAAATGACTGAACTTTATGCAATTTATTTTTTCTCCTTTTGATTTTAGTATGAATTATGAAGTGTTATGGCAATAATATATTTAAGTACTTTTTTGTACGTTTTTTTACATGCATTTGTAAAATTAGTTTTATTTCATTTTTACTTTTAGCAATTTTTGTCAGTTTAGTAAGGAGTTTTAGCAAGTCTTGTCACTATATGTGTATCTATAACCATACCCCCTTCAGAGGTTATTATTATTGTTTTATTTTAAAATGAACATTATGCTCATTATGCTCACAAAAACATTATGCTCTTTTTCAGGGACTTCTGGAATGCCACACAGGTGTATGTGATTTCAGGTTTTACAATCTTTGCGCAAGAGCACAAAACCTGATACACACACACACAAAATAGCAAGAATTATAGACTGTAAAATGAGATCCATGACAACACCACTTAGATATCAGTATTGCATTACATTGCATCTAATGGGCAAAACTACAAAAGGTTTAATTATGCAAAGTCCAGCGTTGGCATAATTTCTGAAGCTTGGATTAAAAAAAGAGACATGAGTACTCAGTAGAAGACCTCAGCTTGGATACATTTTCTTAAAAGTGGAGCAGGGAGCTTACTTCGCCTTGTAAGGAGAGTCGGGGGTCTGGGTCTTGGCTTCCATGCATGTCTCATACTCCTTAGCCCTGAAACAGAAAGACAAACAAGTCTGTCAGAAAGAGAGAGAGAGAGAGACAGACAGAGAGCCAGAGAGGAGTCCGATGGCTGTCAGCCCGAAGACATGAGGAGATAAGACGACGTGCTGAACAAAGGAAATGTCAAGAGGTCAAGCTGAGCCTCAAACTGTTTATTTAGACTCTGGGCCGCACTAGCAGCAATCACAAACTAACAAGCATGAACGAGTCACAAACGCTCAGTCTTCAGAGGGGTATCACAGCAAAGGATGTTGTTTCACAGCAGGGAATGCCAAACTCTCCAATAACCACACTATTTCAGATCAGAAATCAAAATAAATAAGACTGATTGCTGATGGGTGTGAATTACCCCCACATTCCCTCATGAGTCACAGACCAAAATAATGTGCCGTCAGTCAGCTCTAGCACGCTGGTGTGGTCCAACAAGCTAAATTCCTGACAATCACACATCCCGTTCCGACAGATAAGGATGATCGATCAGCTCCTGAAAAAAAAATGCTTGATGGATGGATGGATGGATGTTCAAGGACTGATAAACTCTTACCAGAAGAGACTGTCAGAACAGAGTGGTCACAAGACTTTTAATAATTTAATCTTGATTTGAGGGATTTTGGTATTGGTATTCTCGGGCAGGTTGAATTGTATATTATAGTAATAGAAGTCGACATTAATACTTGTCTGAAACCAGCAGATTTTTTGAATGGGCAAGTGAAAGAAGAGAATTTTACTTGCCTGACAATAACGTTACAACTAATCGGATTAAAAAAAATCTAACTGCACTGAAATTTCGGTGACAATGGTTCTGATTTTATTACATTCGGTGCATGTAAATGTGATTAATATTTCAATTTATAGTAAATTTGACATATACAAGAGTTAAAATGAGTAGTTAATATACATTTTAGTTCAGTATTTGAATTTATTGAAAGGATATATTGTTGACTGTTTTTGCTCCATTAATTAAAATATTCCAAACAAAGATCACAGCAGAACAGTCGTGGATATACAACACACAGAGCAGCGGTGTTTTGTTAATGAATGATTCGCATTTTGGATCTTGAATCATTTGAGTCAATGATTCAGTGCTCCATTCATAAGGACAGACGCTTGCTTCATTCTTGAATGAATCAGCAGTCTGAACGGATCGTTTGAAGGTTTCAATGATTCATTCAAAATTGTCACTTACTGCCAGCTACTGGCGGTTTACTTTCCTAGTAGCATATATTTTGTCCAACATTTCATAATATAACTAAATAAACAGAATAAAGGAATGAACAATTGAACAATTAAATTAATCAACAGCAGAAATTGAATTTTTTGGTAGATGTTGGGTTGAGATGGATACATTTCTAGTACTGATCTATAGAAAGCTATAACGCACACTAAATACGTGCTCATTTGAATGGTGACTTCATATTATTTTATGGTGTCACAAAGAGACTCTGGAGATTCAGCATGGCTGTGCAATGATCACTTAACCTTAAGCCTTGACTATTAAAGATACTCAACAATAACTTAACTATTTGTTACATCAGTTACGTTTAACTCCGTCTTCTTTTGAGTGACAGTGTACAGCATGATTTACAAATTCTGAACAGTGATTCCAATGTGCTCCGTTCTGTAGGAGTGAAACGATTCTTGCCAAAGCCTGGAGATTTGAGCAGTGGTGCGCTCACAGACAGATTGTGAACCGTACCTGGCCTCGTCCTCATCCTCCAGATTACAATATTCCTCTTTGACAGCTTTACGCTTGCACGGGTTAAACAGAGGGGCAATCGCCGGACTATCAATCTCTGAACACGGCAGGCCCCATTAAACGGGCCGGGCACCATAAATATTAGTAACCAGCTATAAGTGTGTGTGTGGGGAGGGGGGGCAGCTACAAAGCTACAAGGCAGAGCTAATCATCAATTCATCACGATGTGCCCCACTATTCACCTCCGCCCACGCTGGACGCAGACGGCCCCCTCCCTCAATCGGCTGTAAAACCGTCAATGCCTTCCGATGGATAAAAAAAAAAAAAAAAAAGGAAAACAAATACAGAGTATCCGTTTTAAATGTGCTATGGGAGGCTCATGCGTTCGGCACTCCCAATTACAGAGAACATTTGGTTGGGCAGCGGTGCAATATTTAATATTGGGTTTGAGAGGCTCTCAATCAAATGGAAGACAATTTGACTGATGATGAATAAAAGGACGAGGAAAAGGGAGGGAAAAACGTGACCTGTGGAACATATCCACTGAGAGGAACGAGGCTGGATCCATCTATAAATTCAGCAAACGTATATAAGGGGTTATATGTGGAATAAATATTGGATACATTCCGAGATTAAAAAGATTTACATGTACCTGATGGTAAATAAAGGTCTGAGGTAAGCAGGGACCAAGTGTTTTAAAGTTGAAACTATTGGAGATGGAGTCTAGTGGTCCCAGACACCTTGGCCCTGTTCCAAATGGAACACTGGATGTGGACTTGTCGTCTTATAGCCTTAACTTGCAAAGATTATATGGTGTCCCACAAACTTAAACCATTTATTCATTATTGTGACCACTAGGTGTCCTTGATTTTGCCTTTGGCAGAGATCCCACTCAATACTGCAAAAAACTATTGTTACCAACATTTGGACTCAGAGGAGGACGGAAAGGACCTGTGGTCTTCACCACTCTGACCATATGGAGAATCCAATTCATCAGTTTACAAAAGGGTGCTCACAAGGGCGCCCTTTGTGAATGCCATAATTCCTCAAATGTGTCCTTTATCTGAGCCTGAGCTGGTGGAGAAATCATAGCAGACAACATCGCAGCAGTCTAAGCAATGTTGTGTCACCACCCCTTGGAATCCAAGGACGGACAGGTTCTAAAGGACAAACTTGAAGACTTTGACAGACTGGTTGCGTCCCATTTGTCAGTTTGCAAAATGGTCCTTGCAAGTTCTGCTTAGTGTGTCCTTTTGCTGAGCCTGAACTGAGACACTGACATGTGGACTAACATGCAAGGACGCTGCGCTCGGTAAGCTTGCAGACTCAGAGCATTGAGTGTCCCAGCTGAGAAGGTTTTTTGGAGCCCTTTGTTGGAAACTATACAGCCTGGATGCTCAGAGTCCACAGCGGTCTATGGGACACTACGTGACCAACGTGACGACTCGAAGACTGCAGGGGGGTCTACATAAATTGCACTTGATGTGATTTTGCAGACTTGTGTTCGCTCTACTGACTGTATCAGTGTCCCATTTGTCAGTTTATCTTGCAGAAGTGTACTCTTAAGAGTGTACTTTACGGCTGCTCTGCACTTTTGTCCTTTGGCCATTCGGCACTTGAGCAGAATTCACGGTGTCACCACCATTTGGACGAAAATGGTTTAAAGGACAAACTCGATGCGAACTTGAAGACCTGTAGTCTTCGCCACGCTTACCATACCATGGTGGTGGCCCATTTGGCAGCTTGCAAAGGGTGCTCAGGAGTGCCCAATTTGTGTCTGCCATGATCTCTTGATGTATCCTTTTGCTGAGTCTGAACTGGCACAGCAGGCAATTTCCCAGCATTGTGCTACCTACGGAAGAACCCAAGGGTTAAGAATTTTACTTCCAGAAAACACCAAAAACAGGAGGGTTACTCCAATCCAAACTGAAAATGTTGTCCCCCCATGTCTTTCTAAACCTATAAAAGCCATATTTTAGAGAAAACCAGGAGGCTTGTGACTGTCCCATTGATTGCTAAATAAATAACACAGTCGAAGTCCAGAAAAAGAATGAAAGGCAACTTTATTCAACAATTCAGAACCATAGTGTCCCCATAGTGTCACTCTTCTGTGTCAGTCGCAACAAAATGACATGTTTTTTTATGCTAATTTACACTTTAATTTGAACAAAAACAGCACATCAGTGAGTAGTGGCTGACAGAGGAGCGTACGCAGTTTGCGCCTAGCTTCCTCATTAAACTGGCGCTACAGTGACAAATTGTTGAACAACAGTTATTTTTATGCATTTTGTTTACAAAAAGTATTATCGTTGCTTCATAACATTAAGATTGAACCACTGATGGCAGATTTAGGTGATGTATTTCATACTTTTCTGGATCTTGACAGTTTATTATTTGGCAGTCAATGGGACAGTTACAAGCCTCCTGGTTTTCATCCAAAATATCTTAAATTGTGTTTGAATTTGAACAAAGCTTTTTTGGGTTTGGAACGACACAGGGGTAAGCGATTAATGACAACATTTTCATTTTGGGGTGGAGTAACCCTGGCCTCACAATTTTGGCCTACCCTGTGCTCAGGTTTACTAAACCCTCATTGCAAGATCTCTCCACGGCTCTATTCCCTGACTCTCCTCTAGAGAACTTTTTTCTGTATTTGCGAGTAAAGCAATGGTCTCTGAAAGCACAAAACAGGGGGCCTTTTGTGTGCCGCCCCTCTCTAAGGTAGACCAACACACAGAGCACACTGTTCTCAAGTCTAGGGAAAAGACAAGCAACGTAACCAGCCAAACATCATACACGAGAGAGAAAGAGCCATCGGAGAGAGAGAGGGGGAAAGAGTTAAGAGCGAGAGGCTCTGAAAGTTTAAAACCCACATCCAATGCGGACACGGACGGACATGCTACTTTCATGGTAATTAAAACCACACATGTTTGCACACGAAGAACAAGCCATATATTTGAAGAATAAATCAGGATCCGGCTAAGGAAATTAAACAGCCTTTTTCCATGCCATGGCTGTGACGGGGACTGAGTGGGCTTAACAATGACACCGAGGGACAGGGCAACCTGGGAGGGCTAAGAAAAGCTCTCTAGCGTTTTACAAACGCCACACTGTGCTCCTATAAAACGGCTCATTTCCACCCCGTGGTGGAGCCGCCAACCTCAGCAACCCAGGGCTGTGGGCGGCCGTGATTTATGAGCGTGTAGCGCCTGTTCTCTCCCTTTCATTCTTTCCTCCTCAGCCTCTTTGCCTCACCGTGTGAGTGTTGCGGGGCTCAGCACAGGAGTGACAGAGAACAGAGGAGGCTCATGTTGTCACTCTCCCAGCCAAAGCTCAGAGCTGTTTTCTGCCCTCCGAGCTACCTCTGTATTAATGAGCTCAGAAGCAGGGCAGACTGCCGGTCTCCTCTCCACTGCACATTAAGAGACTGTTAGTAGACATCACATAGAGTGCGAGAGAGGAAGCCTGCAAATTACAATAACTGTAAGGCCACCAATAGGGATGTAGCAACCATAACAACCGACTAAGATCAAATATCAATAACAAAATTATCAATCAATATTGATAACAGTATCGCACTGTGTCAAAATTTCGATCTAACTTATGGAATCTGAAATGTTTTACAAATTTCCAAAAAGCAGAACCATCATTACATGTTCAATAGAAACTGTATAATGCTATAGGGTTAATCAAATTTCAGCATTTGTAAATTGTAACAATTTTTGTTTTTGTCAATGCTAAAATTACAACAACTTACAAATACGGTAAGTGCAGAAATTTGTATAACTTACCATAAAACTTCTGCAGCTCTGAATAAAACACGTGGTTTTGAGAATGGATGGACGATAACTCATGAACATAATCGTTGAAATTTTTAACTACCAAAAACAGACATTTGTTAAAAATATCATAAATTGTATGAAAATGTTGTCATAAGATTATAATTATTCTGTACAGTAAATTTATGTATGAAAAACAATCTACAACAGTAATCCTATTTCTAAATGCTTATTAGCATGCAAATGACTAGAATACAAGCCATTTATTAGTTCAAATTAAGCACATTTTAATGAATTATTTTACATGACGTCTGTGTCCCTAATCCTGCCCAATACCTAAACTTAACTACTACCTTACTAACTATTAATAAGCAGCAAATTAAGTCGTTAATAGTGAATAAGTGTTCCCTACTTTTAAGTGTAACAAATGTTCTAACTTTAATTAAAATTACATTGCAATTTATGAATGTAGAAACTTATAATTGTGTTTGAAAGTATTTACTTCACAAATGATCAACGTATCGTGCTTTGTCAAATATCATTGCAACATATGAACACAAAATCTATGTAGATATGTATTATCCATATTTAGGAAAAAAAAATCAACACTCAAATGTTATTGTTCAGTAATTAAACTAACACCTTACAGAAGTCACTGGAAACTCACAATCTGACTATATATCAGCAGATGGATATAAACTGGATGTATATAGGGCCTTTAGGATTTTACACTAAAGAGACAATCTCTAGAGCTTTTCATTTTATTTTTAGCATTACTTACAAACAACCATACCACCTCTATAACACACACACACACACACAAACAGTTGTGACAGGAGGCAAAATTGATAGTGCCCAGGTCTAGGATCTGACACAGAGACGCGTTCGCTCCTATTTGTTGATTACTATTGATTTTCTTTGATACTTCATTTAAAAATCAATAGTTGGAAGAGAGAAAAACAGGCATGCTTTACACATACTTTAACATACTATTGTACACTAGAGAAGCCTTCAGTTTTGGCAGCGTGGTGGCAACCAATTAGGAGAAAAGCTCTTAACAGGTGAAAGTGTGTGTGTGTGGGGGGGGGCAACAGATCGATTCTCACTTTTTCCTCCCCAATCACAGAGAGTGGCCATAAATTAAGCTCATCAGTGTTGCCGTGCGGACAGCCGGGATGCACATCGCCTCTGCTCTCCATCTCCTTGTCACTCATAAAGCTCTCACAAGCAGCAACGCCACCCTTCAGCCACACAGAGGAAGAGAGAGAGAGATAGAAAGAAGAGACAGAGATAGAAGGAAGAGAGAGGAGACCATGATCGCATCACCTTGAGTTCATGCGTGCCCGTAGTTTCTTGGCCTTTTTCCGAGCTTTCTGCCTCTCTTCTCCTTCTTTGGCACTGTCGGACGGCACGATGCTGTCAGTCATGATGTCGATGATGTACTTTTTTTGAGACAGGTGTTCCTGGTGAAAAAAACCCCAAACAAATTAAAGGAAATGTAATTATGTAAATGTTGCTTTCTTATTAGAGCGGATTTGACTGATTATCAAACATTGTTGGGGGTAATATGTAACAAATAACGGGTTTCAAAGTTTACATGTTTGATGTAATAAGCAAGAGGTTAATTGTAATTTTTGCTTATATTTTAATATGATGATGACCTGTTGTTGCATTTCAGTTTATTGCTATTATATATATATATATAAATAAATAAAACCTTTTTTATATATATATATTATAAAAAAAAACGTTTTGCACACACAATTACATAAAACATTCTTTAAACGTATAAAAATGTCTTGTGTCCATCTTTTAAAGTCATTAAAAACTTAATAATAATTGTTAATAAAAAATCGTCATAATATTAAAAACTGGGGAGACCAAAAATGTGTTTTATAGACCTACATCTTTATATGTCCACACACACACAAGAATTGCAAAATATTTAAGTAATACAACAATATAACAAGCTAATATTCCATAGCACAGCTTCTAAATTTGTTATTTTAGTATTATTTATCTAGCATATTAATATTTTCTATTTAGCACTGACTTTTATGTTGTTTTAATTTTAATATTAGCGTGATGTAGTAATTTTCTTATGCACTTTTTTTTATTATAAATTACTCATTTATATATAGCTTTAGTATTATTTATTTATTTATTTTAAGATTAATTACCAATTTTAGTAACTAAACTTATTTCATTTTAAGTTCATCTAATATTATTTTTTTATTTCAGCTTACAGATTTCAATTACAGTAAGCAATTGTTAATATTCAAACTTGAGTTCGAACTAAAGGGTGATAAAAGGTATTTAGGAATTTAAAAATCAAGAGAAAATCATTAGTATAAACAAGTATTAAAGTAAATTAGGATGAGATGGATGAGTTGTAGGTGATACCAGAGTGTAACTTTTCTTTAAGAGAACATATTTTGCCATATTCTTTACAGCTCCACAGAGAGACCTCTCAGTTCAAAGCCACACGCATCCAGAAAAGTCCCCACAGGACAATAGAACGATGACACATGGGTGTGTCAGAACAGAACGACAAGACAGGAGATCAAACACCAAACCGCCAGCTCCACCAAGCACATGTCCAAAGGCTGGGCTTCAACTCCCACACTAGGATGTAAAGCGCCTGCATTGAAAGACCAGGTGTTAGGCTCTTTGTGTGGCATGTAGAGTCCTCCCGGCCCAGGCATTGTGCTCCGCAATTATGAAGGCATCTCCTCGGCTCGCTGGTGGCATTAAAGCGGCGGAAGTGCTGAGGGGGGAGAGAGGTATAGCTTTCCGTCTCTTTCTGATGATGCCGATATTTCCATGGGAAGAAAGACGGATGTAACTCAATTTCGGGCGACGTGATGCATGTGCCAGAAAGCAATTATCCAATTATCCTGTCATCCGGCACCTCGGAGGATGGAAGCAGCGGGTGAGATAGATAAGAGTTCCCACTCCGAGTCGATACCTCAGAGGCTGTATGCTAACCGAGAACGGGGGCCAAAAACCTACTAGGTTGATTCTGGAAGTTTAGTTTGGACTATATTTCTATATTTTGGGGTTTTATGCACCCTCAGATACTAGAGTTTCAAATAGCTGCATCTCTGCCAACTATTGTCCTACTCTAACAAACCATACATCAATCGAAAGCTTATTTATTCAGATGATCTATAAATCTCAATTTAAAAAAAATTGACCCTTATGACTTTTGTGGCCCAGGGTCACATTTATCCTCATTTCAATTATGTTTCCAAACGATTTTGCCAGAATCAATGGTATTGGCATTTTTCTGGCAATTTAAAGGTTTGATTTAAGTCAAACTAAAGCAATAACGGAAACATTTTAGTATAGGGACCAATTCCCACTATTAACTAGTTGCTTATTAGCATGCCTACTATTACCATATTAGCTGTTTATTAGCCCATATGAAGCTGCATGACCATATTCACACCCAAAGCTTAACATCTACCATATGAACTATTAATAGCTCCCAAATTAGCAGCAATTAGGAGTTTGAGGCAATTAATGGCTTGTTAATAGCGAGAATTGGACCTTAAAACAAAGTGCAACCGCAATCATTGTTTTAAATACTACATGAATACTTTTATGTAATGTCAGAGTAAAGCTGCATTGACGCTTCTCAACAAAATCTCATCAGCGGTTTAGCAACGCATCAAGCACATCTCACACGGAAGCATCCTGCAAATCCAATGAAGAAAATGTAACATTTGCTTTGAGAAATCTTTTGTTCTCACATGAATTTTCTAAAATCGCATAGATTCCTGTAAAATGACTGTAAATGTGGCTGCACAGAAAAAAATTATGGATTACACATTAATCAGATTTTAACTGGCCTCTGTCGTGCCTTTGCTTAAAAAAAACAGGGGTGATGCAAAATGTGTATTTATTGCTTCAAAAAATAGATTGGCGCTTGTTAACAAACCTACACTTTTTTTATCCAAAATAAATTTTGTCATCATTTACTCACCATCATTCCTGTAAAACTCTGACTTTTGTGAAGCACAGTGGAAAATATTTAGAAAAATGTCTTATCCGGAGTTCCAATTCTTCTACTTGTTTACTTTTTGTTAAAAACATTTTTAAATGTGTAGGTCTTCGCTAACTTTCTGGGCCTTGAACGTCTCAGAACGACAGAAAGCTCTCAGATTTCATGAAAAACATTTTCACTTGTGTTCCGAAAAAATAAACCTAAAATCTTACGGATTTGAAACAACATGAAGATAAATAATTAATGACAGAATTTTCCTTTAACATCATCTACGTCACATCAGTAACCAAAGGTGAGGAATGCGTTATGTACTCAATATTTAGATATTTGTTTGGAGACAACAAAAAAACATATCCGAGTAAACATCGACTCTTGGTTTCTTCTAACAGCTCTTCGCCGGTCCATTAAGGTTGAACAATAACGAAGCGAACAATAACGTTTTAACGACCACAGCCTCCAATGCTTGACACCTGTCCTTAATGAATTACTTTGAGACAAATGTGACAAATTGCCCCATGAACCTCCGTTTGAAATCTGTACATTTGCATCATATAGTGTTTCAAGTGGACGAGTTATTGTGTGTGCGCTGGCCGGGGCTTCCACCCCGAGTCCCTCGGGAACACGAGTCGAGCCCTGCAGTCATAACCATTGCCTCCCTGTGGCCAGAGAGGCATCTGTTGAGTAATCTCTCTGAAAGGCGATCTAGTTTGCCTGCCGTTCACTTAATGGGATTGTTTCTGTAACACCTCAAAGTCGTGCACCATCTTGAGATTATAAAGAGGGGTTTGGAGGAGAGGAGAGCACCACAAAAACAGATCTGTGAGGAGATCAGGGCCGGAGCCAAGCTCGTAATGTGTGAGTGAACTGAGGAACGGAAAACAGTTATGGCAAGTCAATCGCTTCGACAGTTTGAGACTCAAACTGAATTTAATTTAAGAATAGATTTTAAGAGTAAACCGCCACTGCTCTAGATCTACGCTGACAAATCAAAACATACTTTAACTCTTTATTTTACGGTTATATCCATTAGTGGCTTATTATAATGCATATTAATAGAATATTAGCCATTTATTAGTGCTAATTAAGCACATATTAATGCCTTATTCTACATCCCTAATCCTCCCCAATACCTAAAGTCAACAACTACCTTTATAACTATTAATAAGCAGCAAATCAAGACTTTATTGAGGGAAAAGTCGTAGTTATTAGTTAATAAGTGTTACCTATTCTAAAGTGATTTAAAAAATTCGCAAGACCAAGAAAAGAACATTTAGGGAAAAAAATTGATCAAAATGGACAAGTTTATGATTTAAAATGAGCAAACGAAATTTTACCAAAAATAAACTTATTTCAAAACACCAGATATTTAAACAAACTTCATTTTAACTAGACTTTATTTCTTTATTTTGCATTTAAAATTGATCTTGATTTAAAGATGTTTAGATATTTGTATAAAAAAAAAAATCAAGACAAAAATAAAGAGAAAAAGGCTTTTTTTGCAGTGCATGCAACATATAATGCCTTCTTGAATTTAAGAATTTTAATTCTATCTGATTTAAAAGCTTTTATGCAATTTAATTAAAAACTAAGTTTGAGAGCCTGTTAAATACATAAAAAAAATGTAGAAAATATTTTTCATATTTAGATTATTTGAATGACTCAAGATTTTTTAGCCAGATGGAAATGGTCATATTGCTTTGAAAAACATTAGAGCATGGGAGAAAAAAAAAATAAAAAACATACTCCAAGTAAGCAATATTTAGTAGTGATGCTTTCCTCAGAATTGCATAAAACATTTATGCTATAGAAAAAGGACAATGTGGCATATGACGACCTATCAAATTCATGGACGGACAGGTGATGGACAGGTGTCCACTTGCACACGCTGATAATAGGAGGCGTGCAAGTGGGATATAAAAAGTGAGAGAGACTAGCCCGTGGGCTTGAACACCCAAAAAACCACAGTGCTTTCTGAGGGGTGTAATCAGAGACCTCTCAAAACATCACACCTCCGTCGCTGCTCAGGGGCCGTGATGAAGTTCTCGCTGTCACACTGATACACATCCCCATCCTCCACTCTTTTGTGTGACACAAAAGAGCCGGCAAAAGATGGCTTTCCCCAATGTGAAACAGACAGCTGTTTGTCATTCAGGTACAATGTAAAGACAGGAGGTATAAGGTAACAAACCAGCAACCCCCCCCAAAAAAATAATAAAACCTTGACTTGTGCATCCCTTGCAGAATTTCATTATAATCTTGGATGTGATTTTTTTTTTTACAACAAAGTTCAGAGGACGACAAAACAACTTTGTTGATTTGATTTTTTACTCATTAAATGTACACACAGAACCCCATATTGAAAGAAAAACAAAGAATTGTTGACATTTTTGCAGATTTATTGAAAAAGAAAAACTGAAATATCACATGGTCCTAAGTATTCAGACCCTTTGCTCAGTATTTAGTAGAAGCACCCTTTTAATCGAATACAGCCGTGAGTCTTTTTGGGAAAGGTGCAACAAGTTTTTCACACCTGGATTTTGGGATTCTCTGCCATTCCTCCTTGCAGATCCTCTCCAGTTCTGTCAGGTTGGATGGGAAACATTGGTGGACAGCCATTTTTAGGTCTCTCCAGAGATGCTCAATTGTGTTTAAGTCAGGGCTTAAACCTTCGGCCCAGTCTAAGGTCCTGAGCACTCTGGAGAAGGTTTTGGTCCAGGATATCCCTGTACTTGGCTGCATTCATCTTTCCCTCGATTGTAACCAGTCGTCCTGTCCCTGCAGCTGAAAAACACCCCAACAGCATGATACTGCCCCCACCAAGCTTCACTGTTGGGACTGTATTGGACAGGAGATGAGCAGTGCCTGGTTTTCTCCACACATAACGCTTAGAATTAAGGCCAAAAAGTTCTATCTTGGTGTCATCAGACCAGAGAATCTTATTTCTCACCATCTTGGAGTCCTTTAGGTGTTTTTTAGCAAACTCCATGCAGGCTCTTATGCTGTGTCTTGCACTGAGGAGAGGCTTCCGTCGGGACACTCTGCCATAAAGCCCCGACTGGTGAAGGACTGCAGTGATGGTTGACTTTCTTCAACTTTCTCTCATCTCCCAACTGCATGGTTCTTCTTGCTCTGCATTGCTCTTTTTCCTCTAGCTCTGCATTGTGAGCTGTAAGGTCTTATATAGACAGGTGTGGGGCTTTCCTAATCAAGTCCAATCAGTATAATCAAACAGGACTCAAATGAAAGTGTAGAACCATCTCAAGGATGATCAGAAGAAATGGACAGCACCTGAGTTAAATATATGAGTG
>JAUMHI010000032.1:2049095-2077162 GCA_032359435.1 Enteromius unitaeniatus
TTTAGCAAATGGCTGCAATATAACAAAGAGTGAAAAATTTAAGGGGGTCTGAATACTTTCCGTACCCACTGTATATACACACACATACACATACATACATATATATACACATATATAAATATATAATATTATAAAGAAATATATATTTATATATTTTTAAATTGCATATAGTTACTAAACTATCTTTAAATTACTTTTTTAAGGCACTTAATATACCACAATACAAGTCTGGCCTTAAACCTGCTTGTCCCACATGAGCTCATGTGTGCCAACCACTAGGCCGTGACTCTAGCAAGCTGTGTGATATTTCAGCCAGAATAACTGAACGTTCAGCTGTGTTTCTAGATCTGGCGTCAAAGGTTGAGGATAAATAAAACTCTTCCGTGTCAAACACAGGGGGCCTAGAGCCGCAATACATCACATAAACCAGAACAGATGACAACCAATAAAGGATAATATAGAGTCCGAAAGGCAATCCAAGTGTCCCGCAGCCGCACTGATCCATTGCTGTTGATAATCGCTGTATTTTCAATTTAACTCTGAGTCTTTTAAATAGCGAAATATGACTAAATACGAGGACAGACGGAGGCTCTGGACCCGCTTCTGCTGGAAAACTATGTTGTGACCTCTGCACAGTTCAGCCAACCATCTTAGTTTTAATTAAAAATCTTTCATAACGGCAAGAATTATGGAAGTGCCGACTGGAAAATAGTTGGCGGTTGCGTGAATGAAATACTGCGCACCAAAATGAGCAAAGACATAAATAAGAAGCACTGGGGCGTCCATGGCAAGACTATCCAAACAAGTCCAGCCGCCAGTTTTCCTTAAAATGTGAACGAATTACCAAAATTGTACATTTAGATGTATATTACTATGTAATAAACTTCTATAGATGACGGAAAATAAGCAACATGTTCTTTTCCAAAGAGCCAAGGACGCAGTAATGAACAAATTTGAGCTAATTTCGTTACAGAGTCGTATAAATCACAGGTAAATGGCGGTTTCTTCTTTTCACGTAAACCCAATGAAAGTCGTTTAAAAACTAGTTCCACGTGAACAGTTAATTCAATTAAATACATCAAGCTCTACAATCTAGACAGGCCTCATTAAGCGGGCTGCATCTGACATGTGTCGCGCGGTTGCGAGTCGTATGTTTGTCACGCTGTCAGGCAGAGAAATCGGTGGCCACAGCCAAGGCTAATGATTTAGAGGTAGCAGTGGGGGTTTAAATATTACTCGCTGAAAACAGGTTTGAATGAAGGAGGTCCAGGGGCCAAAGGTGCGACATATAGCACCAACAGTTGTCAGCCGTACAAAGAAGCCCAGTGAGAAAGCCAATCTCATATTGCGGTGAGAGATCCCGCTTTTAACGAGGGCCGTTCTGAGGAAAGGCACTCTGTCAAGCCCAGAGACAAGGCAGGGTGATCTCACCCCACGCCATATACACAAACACTATTAGTGTTGATTCCTTGTGGTCTTTTACGGTCCCACAAACTGGGAAAAATATGGGAAAGTTGGTGTTGATCCCCTCAACCTTTACGGTTATGAAAAATGATGTGCAAAATCATAAAATGAAATGTATGCCATAAAAATGAACTTGAATGGAGTGTGTGTGTGTGTGTGTGTGTGAGAGAGGGAGAGAGAGAGAGAGAAATTATATATATTATATTATTATTCTGTAAGTACTTGCATGGATAATATATAACTGGAAAAAAAAACTGACATTTTGGAAAAAGTAATGAAAAATAAGCTAATCAACAATAGGTTTTATAATTATAATAATTGTATGCAGAACTTATAATAACGTATTTTTTTTTTTTATTAAAACATTCTTTATAAATAATAACTAATCAGCACATTCAATTCAGAATTATTGTTGATAAAACACATGCAATAAAAGCAAACTCTGTGTGTGTGACTAAAACCATTTACATTAATCTATTTAAATATTTTGGTTATGGAAATGTTCCTTTAGTAAATATAATAAATAAAGAACTTAATGTGTATTTGCTTAGACAATTAGTATGAAATGTTACATTTTTTGTATACATTCATAAATTGTATTTATACAATAATAAAATGTATAAATTATGCATTTATAATAATTAATCGTTTTTTAATAAACTATTTTATTTATTTATTTTGTAATACTTAAAATAATAATAAAAAGCACATTTAATCCAGAATTGTTAAGCAAAAAAAAACAAGAAAAATAATTAAGAATTAAATTTACTTGATAATTTTGGAAGTGAATTATTTAAATACAATTTTAAATATTAATAAAATATAAAAAGTAAAAAAAAAAAAAAAAAAAAAAATTGTTTATTACTTAAAATTGTTTAGACGCTTTAAATTATTCCATATCAAACTCAATTTGGCCTTTTATCTTATTTTTTTTATTTTTTAAATGGAGCACATGACGACGTGAAGTCAATTCCGTAATTAAAAGTACATGCAATTTATACATTTCATTTGCATTTGTATCACTATGGACCCCTGGAGAAGACCCTTGTTTCCTCAGTGTTTTTTAGTAGTGCAGACTCACCACCTCCTCGTCGGACAGCTCCCGCCCTTGAATGCTGCTGCTGTCCCGCACTGCCTGCTGGTGCCTCTTCCCCTTAATGTGACTGAACAGGTGGACCTCAGAGGTGATCTGCAACACAAACACAGAGGTTGGAGATCACGTGAGGCGATTCGCCAGTATAAAGCCAAGGGCCTGAAAAATACCAATCTCCCGCACAATGCGTTTCAGCATCATTCACAACCCGACGGTTCTCAGGTATCAAGACATATGTTCCAACCCTTTAAAGCTAAATACGATCTCTTGATCCTGACGGACATCTGCAGAGCTGACAGACACCTCTCATAAGAGCCAGAAAATCAGAAAACACTGGTGAATAACTGATAGGAAAATGACCGAAGAGCTTTGACTACTCCGTTCTGAATGTATCGGCGCCTCAAGCACTGTTTTTTAACCAGATCAAATATCACCTCTTGAGTTTGTAGAGCAGCTCACCTGTCCTGAAAACTCAAGAGGTCATGTGAAAGCATACAAGACTCCTGCTCTACTGAATGTCTCAGATCAGGGCTGGTAAGCACAAGATTCATGGGTCAGAAAAGCTGATCTTGAACTCTCACCACCATCTCTTTTTGTGTTCCACACATTGAAGTCACACAGGTATGATCAGTTTTGTGCACTTTTTTTCAGGATTGGAATGAAATAAGGCTGAGTAAATTTGTTAAATTGGAGTTAAAATCTTGGGTTAACTTCAAATAATTGATAAAGGCTGTGGGGTTCAAACCCCAGAAAAGGTAATCACTGACTTTAGACAATTAAAAGAATAGTGCTTCCAAAAACATGTACTCGCCTTCATAGAGTTCAAAAACCATAATGAATTGACATCAAGGTTGACTAAATTGATAAACTGTAACTTTGCCAGTAACCAGAAAGGTTGTGATTTTAAACCTCAAAAAAAAAAAAAAAAAGTTATTTTAACTCTAAAAATGACAAAGATGGTGTAAAATTAACCTACACAACCTGCCTAGAAAGTATGCAATACAAAGAAAATATGAAAAGTCCAAACAACATACCAGATTGACATTGAATTATTGGAAGAAATTTTCCTCTACATGAAAATTTGTGGGTTAGAATCTCAGAAAAGGTGTCGTATGAACTTTTCACAATCATGCCATTGATCAAAAGAAAAACGAACAAACAAAAATGAATTTATAGGTTTATAATTTACTATTTTTTAAGAAAGCTCACTGGTTTGGAGGAAAAATACATATATCTACATATAAATATCCAGTTAAGTCCATATTGTCCTTTTTATGAAAGTAAATGGGATCCAAAACTCTCAAGTATTAAAAAAGAAAGGTGAAATTAATCTATATGATCTGATGGGTAACGCTTTATTTTAAGGTGTCCTTGTTTCACATGTTACATGTACTCACTATCATAACAACAATTAATAATGCACAATTACAAGACAGTAACTCTAAGCTAAACCCTAACCATAGTGTAAGTACATGTAGTTGATTAATATTACTCTGTACTTAAATGTATAATTACACTGTAACGAGGACACCTTTAAATAAAATGTAATACGTTTTTTTTGCATTCAATCTGGATTGAAAGTATGGAAAAGCATTAAGGAGATAAAAATAATACAAATATATAAAAATGAAAGAACATTCTGAATTTTTCTTATAATAAAAGGTTTCTGGTTCAAACCCCATATAATACAAAAACCTCTATGACTTTGTTCTCTAGGAAAAATGAAGAATGTTATTTCAGTTGCTTAGTTATATCTGTTAAATCTAGTCAATGGAGCCCAAAATGCAAAAAAAGAACAAAGGAAATGTTAATTTTTTTGGTGTTCCATAGAAGAATGCAAGCAGTACATATTTATATTTTTGGTTCAACTGACCCTTAAACCTCACGTTACTCCAAGAGCACTCAACCGGAAAGATGCTTCGCAAGACAGTGACCCAAGTAACTAGAATTAAAGATAAAAGTTTTTTCCTTTATCAGGTGAGGACAACAGTACTGGATGCTTGTGTTGTTTGTCTCCTCGGAGTCCTGGAGTCCAGCCCACACAGGACAGTCTGTGTATAATGTCATTAACTAGAGTGCTTCCCGCTGACCTAAAGATGATCTCTGGTGTCAGAGCCTGGCCAAGGTCATCTGACATTTTTAACAAGATTTCATTCTCCCCAGCGCTTAATCTGATGTCAGTTTGAAGCTCCAAGGTGTCTGGCCCCAGTTGCAGTAAAAGCAGGGCGCGTCAGAGATAAATGCGGCCACTCAAAGATTTGTTGCCTGTCGCTTGAAAAGCATAATCACGCCCAGCTATTAATCTCCACCCAGAGTTCATGTTTAATTAATGCAGTTAAATTCTCATTTACATGCATTCTCTATGAACATCCTCAGAATCACCTTGTGGATTTGATGTACTCTGCCTGGCAAAGCAACAAAGACAAACGGTCCATCCTTGCTGGATCAGATGTTCCTGATCATGGGCTTGGACAGAATTCCTAATTTCCAGCATCTCAACGGCTCTGGATGTTTTAAAACCAATCAAGAGAATCCCATAATGCAGTACGTACCATGACGTTACAGAGCGAGCACTGTTTCTTGCGTTCATAAGGGGTGAGTTTGGGGGCGTAGTCTGTGTTGGCGTGTCTTCCGCTGCTCAGCTCAGCGGCCTTCTCTTTCCTCTGCTCGATCTGCTCCATGTGTCGACGGCTGCTCTCATCATGCTGAACATTGTGAAAATTTATTTGTACCTTTAGTCAAGTAACTCTAAAGTAGATTTTCTAGAACAAAATTGAACAGACTCTGTAAAATTGTAATGTATTAGAGGGTTAGTTCCCCCCTTAAAAGGAAAATTCTGTCATTAATCCCTCAACCTTGTGTCGTTTCAAACCTGTAGGAAATTCATTTATCTTCTGAACACAAATTAAGATATTTGTGATGAAATCAGAGAGCGATCTGTCCCTCCATAGACAGTAACACAACTGAAATGATCCCAGATCCAGAAACATAGTAATTGGTAAAACAGGATGTGACATCAGTGGATCAACTTCAACTCTGCAATGCTACGAGAATGAAAACTGAAGTTGATCCACTGATGTCACATGGACTGTTTTACTGAAGTTTCTGGATCTGGGATCATTTCAGTTGTAATAGTAATAAAGACAGAAGTTTCATTTTGGGGTGAACTAACCCTTTAAAGTAAGAAGTTCTCTCAAATTCCTAAACTCATTATATACTCCTGGAGAAAAATAATATATAAATGATATAATATGAATGTTTTTGAAGGCTTGAACATGCAAAACAATTTTTATGCAAAGATATAACACATCAAAAATGGTGTCAGAAGATTACTTTTGATAGTTTACCTTCATCTGGATTTTCTTCTGTAGTTCCTCCATGGCTTCCTGTTGAGCCGCACTGAGAGCAGCCAAACGCTCCTCGCGGTCCCTACGAAAAACATTCAGACAAGACATGCAGAAAGATAAGACATCTAACACATACAGATATCACAGTAAACAACCGTTAAAAGATTTATGCGACTTTTTAGATTATTTTTCGTTGTAATTAGCACATTTGATTACACGTAGTGAATTTGTTTTCCTGTCACTTGGCTGGAACTTGGCTTAGTTTCGATCTCAGCCATTTGCATAGATCTAGATTTTGGCCTTATTCAGGAGGCGTGTCCAAGCTGTTATCACTCGCGTCTGATTTAGCAGTGTATATATTCAGTATTGACGAGCTGTCACGGAAGCGTTCAGCCTTTGTGTTCATCCTCCTTGTGTGAAGACCGACGAGAGTAAAGACCATCGACTTTTTCCTGTGCAACTTTAACCAAGCAATGAAACCTGCACACTTGGCTACTCGTCTTACATTCCTCTCTTTTAATTCTATCATGCGTTTCCAATACATGGTTTCCGGTTATGTATGCTCCAACATCACACACAAACGTCAACGTCATCTCACTATCCTTTGCCCTATCGCTATTTCATCCACTGAAACCTTCTCCTTTACTGTCAGCCTCTGGAACTTCCAGTCAGCTGTTAACAAAGCTGATTTCATTTCCGCCTTCTCAATACAATCCTCACTTAGTATCCTGGGCCTGACTGAGACCTGGATTCGTCCACATGACTCAGCAACTCCTGCTGCTCTGTCCAATAACTTCACTTTCTCTCACACCCCTCGTCACACTGGGAGGGGTGGGGGTACTGGATTACTCATTTCTAATAACTGGAAATTCCTTCACCTTTCTTTTCCTTTCTAGCCTGCACATATTTTAAGATTGCCTGTTTTACGGTATTATTAGCACTTCCTAAGCTGTATGACTAATTACTTGTTGTTTTTTTCCCCACCTGTAAGTCACTTTGGATAAAAGCATCTGCTAAATCAATAAATGTAAATGTAAATGATTCATAAGCTAGGACCACGCCACAAACAAGCTATGGAATAGTTAATTGAACAGTTGGGGAACAGTAGAAAAAGATTGAAGGAGGTCCTGCTCCAGAGAGTCAGCTAACCAGTTAACTCCCTTCAATCAATTAACAGCACTAATTATTACCAAACATTTAACATTTTAAGGTTATTTACATCTTATTTAGTACAACTTTCCAGTTGAAAGTTTATAAATTGGTTCTAATACAAGAAACAACAAACACTACCATTCAAAACTTTAGGGTCATTAATATTTCTGAAAGTTTTTGTCTCTTATGCTCACCAAGGCTGCATTTATTTGACCAATACATCAATATTGTGATGCATGCTGATTTCCTGCTCAAGAAATGTGCTTTTTTTATTGAAACTGTGTCAGTCGATTTAGTTTTTGGGATTCTTTCATGAGTAGAAAGTTTAAAACACAACATTTAAAATCTTTTGTAAGATAAAAACACTCTTATTGACTCCAACCTTTTGGTTAAGGCTTACACAATACATTCCCTAAATTAGGCTGTTTCTCAAAGCCCAAATTCCCTTGAGCTCTTTGCACTGGTCCTTTCTGTCCTTGTGTTTAGCTGACTCAGGATTCTGGTCTGTTTGGCAGGACAAGATGCTGACCTGGCTCTCTCCCGCGCTGCGTCTTCCCTCGCCCTCTCCTTCTCCTGCCGCTGTTGCTCAATTCTGGCCTCTTGTTCCCGCCTCTTCATCAGAAGCTCCTCCACCCGTGCCTGCCGCTCTGCCTCCAAGGCACGCTTGCGCTCCTAAAAAAAACAACAAAAAAAAAAGAAAAAAAAAGAGTCAAACAATCACACAGTCGCACATTAAACAAATAAATAAAAAGAAGCAAGCTATACCTGAACGGCTTCATCCCTAGCTTGCTTTTCTTCCTGTCTTCTCTGTCGTTCCTCCTGCAGCTCATTAAGCCGTTGTTCGTATTCGTTTAGTTTAGCCAGAACATCATGTCTCTTGTTTTGGGCTTCTAGGGTGTTGATGAATGCAATCTCATTCACCTAAATGAAATCAACCATCTACATTAGGACATCGTTATGAAGAAAATATCCACGTTTGCGCCATAGAAAAACTGATATCAGCACAGAAACACGGTTAAAAACGTCTGACCTTGGCCTCTTCTTCCTGGGCTTTCTTCACAATGGCCTGGAGTTGAAGCTCTCGCTTGAATTCAGCATGAAGCAGCTTCTCCTCCATCATCTTCCTCCTCTGGTCCAGCAACTCCTCTTTCCACTTTCTCACTTCCTTTTCCTGAGACAAAATAAAAAAAGATCAAATCCTGACAAAACAGTCTGCAGACTTGACAGGGGTGTGAATAACACGTGTTAGTGGTCCACTTACTCAATATTGTCTTAGATCTTAGAAACGAGAAGAATAAAAACAAACATTTTCCGCAGAGTTAGCAGCATCAGATGTATGAATCACTCCGAGCGACTAAAATGGCTGTTAAGTGATTCTTTCAACATGTATGTGAATGGGATTTTTCCCTGCGGCCCAGGCGAAGTGAGCTGTGTACAGGTGCTGAAGAGAAAAACATACCCTTTCCAACAGTTTCTGCAGCTTGTGGGTCTTCTCCTCTCTCAGCTTGTCTCGGAGCTGCTGGGCTTTGAGTTGCTTCTCTTCATGTTTCTTCTTCGACTCTGCAATGGTTCTGACAACAAACAGCAAAACCCAGATTTTATTAAATCGCAATTAAATCACAAGTATTAAAATTCACTAATGAATGAACATCGTTTATGTTTATTCAAAGATATTACATAATTACAACAATTTCAACAGTCCTTCAAAATTCATGGCATCTCAGTATATATATATATATATATTTATATATATGATGACAATTGCATGGAAGTATACTTCCACCGCAAAAAAAATTATGAATGCATAGATAAAAATACAAATAAAAAGTGTCTTCATATTTACCAATTATGACTTTATTTCTAGAAGTCTGAGTTTATAGTTCTCACACGTCCAATTTCTTTCCTCACAACAGTGAATTCACGGCACTGTTCTGACTTTTGTTTTTAACTGATGAGTTTACATCTCTTGTAAACTTCTGATTCGCAATTACACGATATACACTTCCTCTTTTGAACAAAAGAGTGATTTCATATCACAAAATTCCAAGTTATTTCTTGGAATTCTTGGTTTTCTCTGAAAACTTGGTTTGTGTGTTAACATACCACAATTAATTTGATTTTCAACATCTTTATTTTTATTACAAGTCAAGAGTTGTGAGACAAAGTTGCTAACTTTTTAGATTCTTATTCTGTGGCAAAAACACTACATATCTATCTTTAATTTAAAAAATGTAATTTTAATATTTATATCTATATCTTTTAATATCTAATGGCACATTTTGCAGTCTTTTTGTTTAAGTGAATGCAACAACATTGCACTAACAGTGAGTTTGGGGATAGAACTACCTTTTTTCCCCTAACAACAGATAATGGGACAAGTGTTAAAAAGAGTTTTTTTATAACTATTATTATTAAAACCATTGCAATTCAGTTCAGAAATGACACTTCAACTGGAAATACTACCATGTCAAAGACCATCATCTAAAAGCAAACTTTTAGAACTTAAAGAAAGTTGTGTAACATTATTGTTGTTACCGTTTGCGTGAAGGAGAGGACAGCTTCTCGTGCATGTGAATGCCGTGACCGGGCGGCCGGGCCGGCTCCTCCTCCACTATGTCCCCCCAGGAGGTGCTCTGACGCCAGGGCTCTCGAGCTGTCAGGAAAACAGGTGACGCAATGTAACACACTGACAAGAAGAGTCAGACCGATATACTGTATAATACAGTACTCATCATTTATCAGCATCCAGTGTTATGAGTGATTCAATCACATTATGTAATACGATTAAAAGCTGTTTCTTAAAAGTCTATATAACAAGCAAACAGTCTTCAAAAAAAAAAAAAAAAACTTGTTATCGTACACAAGTTAGGGTAAAAAGTAGTGCTGTCAAACACTTAATCACAATTAATTGAATTTTAAAAAGAATAATTTTTGTTTGTGTGTGTTCTTTGTATATTTATTATGTAAATATAAATTTAGAAAATATTTACACGTATTTAAATAATTTATATTGTATATAAATATATCGAATAAAACACATAACATTTTTCTACATATACACATGCATGTGTGTGTATTTATATTAGTGCTATCAAATGATTTATTACACCAAAAGTTTTCGTTCACACAATTTTTATTGTGTATATTTATTATGTATATACTGTAAACGCACACATGCATGTACATATTTAAGAAAAATTTTACATAATATTAATATTAAACATTTAGATATAATTCATATAAATAAAGAAAAATATTTTGTTTATAAAATAAATATATTGATATAAAATGTGTTTGTTTGTGCTTTTACATGCATAATAAATACATAGTAAACAAAAATATTTATTTTAGATGTGATTAATCGCTTGACAGCACTAGTAGAAGGTAATAGAGAATTCAAGATCAAGTTTAAATTAGAAAAATTCCAGAAAACATTGCTGAAAATAAATACTTATTTAATTCCAGCAATTTTAGTCATTTTGTTTTGTCGTTAAATAAACAATTAACTTCTAGACTTAAACATGCAGTAAGAAATGAAGATGTTAATGGCATCATTACCGTCATAATCAGCTAGCATCTCGCTCCAGTCTAAATTCAGGCCACAACTTCCACTCCCGATGCTCGTCTTTAAGAGAGCAAAATAAAGATCAGTCGAAATTATGAAAACACACATAAAAGAGCGAGATGACTGATGTTGTTGCAATGACCTCAGCTGTATAAACTGCTAGGGTTAATAGTTGACTCACAGAGAAGTCGCTCTCGTTGTCGGTCTCCAGTTCGTTGTTCTCTGCTTGAATCTCTCGCGTCAGCTGTTCCTCTTCAGCGATGGCACTAGCGATTGCCTCTTCGTTAGCTTTTTCCAGGCGGTCGGCCAGCTCTTCCTTCTTAGCCAAAACTTCAGCCATGGATTCGGGCTGACAACAGGCAGAAAAAGTCACCAAACAGAGGCACAAAACGAGCCTCACAGTGCCCACATCTTTGAGCACATGCCCAGGCAGCACAACTTCAATTAGGACATGGTGCATTCATTTCAGCACTTCTTCTGAAATTGGGCTAGACTCAAATTTCTGAAACGCAACCAAATTTTAAATGCTTGGTGGAAGCACAACACAAAAACTTACAAATGCAAAAGATGCTGTAAGAAACTGAACAGAGATCAAAATGAAATGACAATCCAGGCACACGCCATAAACACAATCAATCACAAAAACCACGCATGGGGAAGCATAACGAAATCATGCAGCACACAACCACAATAACGAGGAGGTTTTTTTACAACATATTTGAGCGATAAGGTATGAAAGCCTGTGTTGTTTTGTAAATCTAGTTATGGTTAAAAGAAGTTATTTACTGCACACCTCTGTAGTCTGCAAAATAGGTTAATTTGGAATGTTTTGCTAGGTTTTAAATAATTTGAAAGTATAACTACGTAAATAAATATAAATTATAGTACGTTTGTCTATATAAATCAGTGCTGTCAAATAATTAATTGCGATTAAATCACATTTAAAATAAGTTTTTGTGTACAGTGTTTATTTAATATTTATACATAAAGTCATACACACACACACACTATATATTTAGAAAATATTTATATATACACATTTACATCATTAGACTTTATAATACACATAAATATTTAATATATAAATTCTAGGGATGTAAAGGTAAAACGATAAAACTTTAGAAAAATTTGCTCAGGCGAATGGAGAGAACGGGAGGTAGCAGGAACTACAATTCCCATCAGCCCAAGCGTGCCCATCATTCTTTGCGGTCTGTTGTCGCTACAGATCAGTGTTGCCAACTTAGCGACTATTTAGACCCCCTTGGCAACATTTTTCCCTAAAAGCGACTAGCGACAAATCAGTCACTATATCAGTCACTATTTTATATTCATTCAGTTTTTCTGAACAGAAACCATTAAAAATATCAGTGAAAACAGTTAAATTGAGAATTAGGGTGCATTGAATAACATTATGCCAACATAGAGAAGCAAGATAATATGAGCCACTGACGTAATGAATATGCAAATTGAGGCATAACATCATCTAGCGACAGGTTTTAAATCGGATGTGTGGAAGGTTTAATAATATTTTATATTTTGTTCTTAAAATTGAAGTTCCTGTTTCAAAGTTTACAGATAGATGGCTAATGTGTGTGCCATTGATATGTTCAGTGTTCATGGAAACGGTTTAATAAAAACTTCTGGCACTTTTTTGAGCCTCTTAACACACACACACACACACACACACACACACACACACACACACATATATACTGTACACACGTATCTTTTGTAAACAAAAACATATTTTGGATGCAATTAATCATGATTAATCATTTGACAGCACTAATACATAATTCTTTCATATGTACAAATGTGTATATTCATATAAAAATATTGATATTTCATATAATATTTATTTACTTTATTAATATGCAAATTTATATAAATATATTATTCGTAAAATAAAAATATATATATTTAGTCAATTTACAATAGTAGTTCATACTGTAACTGGGGGCTTAAGAAAACAAACAAGAGGACAGTAGGATACAAATTTTAATCAACTCAATGTCAATATATTAAGACTCTTATTATATTATTTTTAATTTAAATAAATAAATTAAATGTAATTATATATATATATATATATATAAACAAATTTTGGGAGCTCAGAGAACACAGAGGTCTAAGCAATTCTGCATCCCATTGGCTTTCAAGAATGCGCCAACACAATTTAAATTTTGAGCAAAACCATTTTTTTAAGATAAGAATAAGAAACCCTGTGTTGCCCATCGAGTGACTCTAGTGTTCTGCACAATAGTCACTTGTAGGCAAAAGGGGTTTATTCCAATTTTAGAGAGGTAACAAAAGGGGGATTTGTTGAGGAGCTCATTTTTGCTCATACATTCCTTCCGTGGGTGCACCTGTGGGTCTTCATGACTCGTGATGACTGGTAAATTGCCAAAATATTTTGGAAAAACTATCCTACCCACTGCCATCAGAGGCCACAACACTTGACCCCCGCTTTCAGAACCTGACGAGTGAACAGTATGCCGAGTGCCAATTTCAGACGGCCGTGGGAGAAGATGGAGAGCTGCACTGAGGTCAGTGTCAAACGTCCTGCTAACAAGCATAATAAGAGGTGGACTTCTCTCAACAGCTCGCCTGCTGGTCTTAGATCTGGAGTCTAAACAGAGCTGGGCTTATCTGACCCACCCAGAGAGGTGCTGTCTGGGCCTCGGAAGCAATGATTCCGGATTCCGACACGACTGAGATTGTGCTCCTGTCTGGCCGCTTAAACCTCATCCATCTCCATTGTTTCAGACTGGGTTTTGTACAGAGGCCAACACCCGTTGAGTAATGGAAGCCGGTAGCTCGAAGAAAATGCTGTGGGTTTAGCCTTAATTAACCCCTTGGAGGTTTCTTTTATAAGGACGAGACAGGAGACAAGCAGAATGCCAAAACAGGAGTTGCCATCTCACTTCTGCTGCCATTCCGTGTAAAGAAAAGCCATTTGGCCTATAGGTCAAGTAGTTAAACCAATCAATAGTCTTGAACTTTAAGCAAAATAAAGTTTACTGGACTTGGATTCTAATCTGGAATTTGTACATTGTCACTCCATTTCCACAAATCACTGTCCCTGTGAAATTCAACTAAATGGGGTCTAAAACATTGCTATAGGAACTACCAGTGACGTATGTGTACTCTGACTGGCAAAATGCAGAGCAAACACTGCCTACACAGCATTTGTATAAAAATGTGAGGGAGCCCTACAATCTACCAAGAGCAATGAAAATTACCGCCTGCTTTAAAGGGTTAGTTCCCTCAAAAATTAACATTTGTGTCCACACCAGCGAACGATATCATCTGTTTATTATAAGCTCAAGTCTGCTGCTTTAAATTCTCAAGAGGTGACAGCAGGATTGATTCTGATTGGCTGTCAATGTTTGTACCGTTTATCAGCTGGAAAATCTTGTTCTGAAATTGACTCCAACGATATCGTTTCTCTGTGCCTTTTTCGTTAGAGTTGTGGTGTGGTAGCTGCTATTCTTTAATGATGGGAATCGTTTTTAGAACTAGATCTTTAGTGTTATTTTTACCTTTAGCATGTTTGGTGGGAATGGGGCTTAAGAGATCTCCAGAAACAGTTGCATGTTTTGTTACATGTGTAGTGGCACCTTTGAATCTAGCCAGATTCTGGGAGGTCAAGGCTCGGATGGAGGTCAAGGTCAATGACAGCCTATGGGGACTAAAATAAAAACTCGAACAACTGGGGCAACTCTCTGCAAATACTAGGCCTTCCTGTTCTCTACTGGCAGTGATAATAGTTCACCCCTGTCAGCACGCACACACATATACTTGCTGAGAGAAAGGAAGAGGGAGGGGGGTAATCCTGCCTCGCCTGGAGGTTTTTGGGATTGACTTTGTTTAGGCGGCACTCCTGACCCTGGCCTGTGTCTCTCAGCACTCACGGTGGAAAGTTCTGTGGGGTCCAGCATGCTCTCCAGTGTCATCGCTGCCAGGGGAACGTAGACCGCTGCCTCCGCCTTTGCCAACGATGCCGCGACCTTCCACACCGACCCCTCCATCCCCTGCTCTACTTTGACTTGCCCAGTACCTGGCTCCTCTGGCTGGGAAAGGGTTACAAGGGGAGGACCTGGATCGGAATCCAATTCCGGGCACTGGGCCTGCAAAGGCGAAGACATAGGGGGTGGCGTGGGGTCAGAAGTGGGGGGTGGCGGGTCCTCAGAAGGGGTGCTGACACTCTGCACTGGCTCTTCAATATTTTCTGCTGGGGGCTGTGCAATATACACACAGATGCATACACATATATGAACACAAACATGCATGTCAGAGCACTCCTTGCCGCATCAGTATGACAGACCAACTGGCAGATATGACAGCAGCAAGAAAACAAACAGAACTAAGAAAACACGGCATGCTACATAATTACACAATATCATGCGTTTCAAAACAAACATGTAGCATGTCAAGAACTGTATGATCATAAACCACAAACATGCAAACAAGTCATTTTGGGTCACTAAATTCTGTGTTGTAAAACCTAGTAAACTTGTCTTGAGAGGCAGCAATACAAGGCTCTTGATGTATAGGTTTCAAAAGTAGGCAACTTGATTTTGCGGCTTCCTAATAAATTTCAGCTAAATTCTAGGGGAGCATCAAACAACCTTTGCAGAAGCCGGATAAATGTTTTATGTAGTGCCAAACAACGTGCTATTTTATGCTTACTGGCATATTGGGAAATTAACCTAGCAACACGCCAACGACAAATTCGTTGAAATCAATTATGGGTCAAGTTTTGTACTATTTCTAAGAGATGCTGCCTGCACAGAGCGTTCCAAATCAGTCACTAGAGAGGTTCTATTTCAGAGAGAGTGCTGTTTTGAGCCTATGCAGGAAGTAGGTAACATGGCAGCTTGCTAGGATTTGCAACAGAACTATTCGGCATATTGTCCAAATGTAATCTAGGACATTGTATCGTCAATATTTAATAAACCTCATTAAATCTGATAAACATGTACAAAATCGATGCTTGTACACTTGATACTGCGCTGTCTGGACAGTGTATCTATGTACACACTGTGACCAAACAAAAACATTCTGATGTTACAGAGCCTTCATATCTATGCCTGGCCTCTAAATAATTAATAAAGGGGAGCAGGTTGATGTCAGTACCTCGATGACGGAGGTCTTTTCCATCTCTTGGCTCTGTTCTTGGGGTACAGGTTGCTCTTGCTCCCTAACCTTCTGAGATTTTTCAGGAGGCGAGGGCTGGATGCGCTGGTTCTCCTTGTCGCTGTCATCTTTAGGACTTACGTGGGCCAGAACGGGGCTTACCTTAGCCACCATGGTATTGGAGCGTGGTCTCATGGAGCGCCCACGCTGCACAGTCTCCCAGCCCTCTGCATCTTTCTTTGCTAAGGATTGATGGATACCGATATACATTTATTCAAACCCTAGCTGTTTAGAATTTGCTTGGTGAGCTCATCAACAATGATAACATACATTAAATACATACCTCGATTATACATATATGTCCTATCAATTATAAAATGTGAACTGCAGATGCATAGATACTAGAGGAATTAAGGGCATGAACCATCCTATAGTAAGTGCTATTCAAAAATATGTAGAGGTTTAATTGCTCCAAGCTAGGCATCTGCCTGAAGGAAGAGGTGTCTGGCTGGATGCAAGGGATCTTCCAGGATAGTTAAACATTTTTTCTGTAAACGTTAAACATGGATCCCCTTAATAGTAGGTAGATCACAACCAATAATATTACAATATTACAAATCTGACTTCTCTGCTGTGCTGTGGAGATACCAAACCACATTATAAATGACCCTAACCCTAACTTTTTAAGCTATCTTAAGGGAAACATCAAAGAGTTGGTTGATTTTCAAACACCGCCCAAATGTTTAGGCAAAGAAAGAAGGTGGAGCTATTATTGTTGCTGTTGTGTTGCCGCCAGCGCCATGTTCTGGAGACGCTGTGTGCCATTGTGTAAGTGAACCTACTTTGTTTGTGCTTCCAAAAGAAGAAACAACTAGAAATCAGTGTTAAGCTGTATAACACTGTTTCAGAACAGTTCAACACAAATATTAGTCTGTTCAGCGCATTTACGGAGGACTACGCTATGCTAGCTGTGCACAGAGACTATAAAGTGGAGCAATTCTACATCTGCAAGGACAGCATGGTGCTTCTGACTCACAACCCTTAACTAAGTTACGTGTTTTCTTATTAAAAGTACCTGCTACTTACTAATCAAATGTGAGTTGAGCAGTGAGGAGTAGTGCTTGCTTGTCACGAATGCAGACATGGTGTTATGTTTACGAAGCATCACGCAATGCAACGTGTAAAAAAAAAAAAAAAAAAAAAAAAAAAAACAGTACTAAGCCATGATAATCAGTAATTTTGTCCTTGTTTGTAATGTTTGTAACTCCATTCGAACAGTGTAGAAACTTCCCTTCTATAATCTGATCCATTATTATCTGTTATTAAACCAATCAATGTAGTATCATCTGCAATTCAATACACAGAAATACTGATTTGAAAACAAATGGCTGTCAATAGAGGAGATCCGTGCACCTGGTTTTTCAGCAGGGATGTTGACACTTGGGCTAGGGACTGGAAGGGACTGGGAACACTTGACTCGGTCAGCCCAGCTGGGTCCAGTGTGGGAGAGACGTGCCACAGCCAAAGTGGGAGGGGGACCACTGTAAACAGACACAAGCCACGTAAACCAGGGGTCTCAGATTAAACTGCCTAGATAGACAGAAGGTGGTGTTATTCATCACCGGTTGCACAATTACAATAGATACAAACGCTTTACCTCCATGATCTATACTGTTAAACAGCCATTGCAAACGCTCTAGCTATGCATCGTTTCACAGGGCTTCCTCAAACACTGTGAACTAAAATGGAAACTTCAGACCGAGGGCCCTCCGTCTTGATCAATATCCATTTCCTGAGGCATCCAATTACAGCATAATACAGACATGGATGCCTGTGCTTCAGCAGTCTTTAACCACACTTAGATCTGCACCCCTCCAACAGTCTCAAGCGCAGGCCTGAGGAGAACCCGGCGAAAATCGCATTACACATAACGCTTAGGCCGTTGCGGATCGATTCCCCTTCTCCTCCCAGACTCTGCCAGACGGGTGTAGTCTTTCCGGTCTCCTAGTGAGGCCAAGATATGTATCATATCTGCCATTGATTTCTCCATCTGAGCATTCAGTAGCATTTTAATCGCATTATCAATTGCCTTCCTTTCACACTATCAGTTAAAAAAAAAAAAAACCAATGCGGGAGAGCCTCTTGTCTTGCTCTTCTATTAGGAGCTGAAAGTCGCCACAGTTTGCCAACAGAGACGATGGTGTCAATTAGTGTGCTGTGAGCAGGGATAATGGGTTGAGGCCAGATCCAAGCAGATACACCATGTCTGAAATTGCAAGTAATCCTTGGTAAAAAATAAAATAAAAAAAAGGACCCCTCCAGGTTAAAAAAATAAAATGGATTAGCTGGAGCAGCATATTTACTACCTTTTTCTAGAAAAATATGATTCAATAAATTGGACATCATGTATCAGTTTTCACTATTATAGCAAATTATTTTGTATAGTTCCTATACAGTAATATTTTCCCTATATACCACATTATTAGCTGTATATTTTCATAGAGTATCTACTGGAATATACTAGGATAAGCAAAAGCTACGACTACAGAGAAAGTACTTAAGTCTTAAGTCGCTGGGGTGTATTTGTAGCAATAGCCAAAAATACATTGTATGGGTCAAAATTATAGATTTTTATTTTTTGTCTAAAAGCCTTAGGATAGTAATTAAAGATCATGTTCTATGAAGACATTTACTACATTTCTTACTGTAAATATTGAACTCAGATTCCAAATTTTCATATAGTCGTATCTCGGTCAAATATTGCCCTATCATAACAAATCATATATCAATGGGAATCTTATTTATTCAGCTTTTGGATTACGCATATAGCTCAATTTCATAAAATTAACACTAATGACTGGTTTTGTTTGAGTGAGCCTGGGTGTGATGGATGTAACTTTGTTGGCCTACCCAAAATTGAGTGCACGACGAACGCCAGGTGATGGGACAATACGGTCCGACGAAGGACTGGACATTACATGTCGCCCTGGTGACATCTTTCGAACTTCCCAAGCCAAAGAAGTAGGCCTGCAGGAACAGGATGAAACATTAAAAGAAAGGAACAAAAAAAGGGCAAGCTTACATGCTTCTAAAAGATGCACATTTACATTCGGCAGAAATGTACAGAGCTTTCTAAGGAGCACTTTACAGCCTGACACACAACTTAAAAGCTCTTTTTATACCATAATCAATGTACTAGTGTTGTGGCCAATTACTCATTATGCAAAGAGGTGAGACCGTGAAATAGATCAACACAAATTGCTCATTGATCAGGCTGAAATAAAGGTTAGTGTACAGTATATTTTATATTAGGGGCGGCACGGTTCATGAAAAAAAATTAACCGTTGGGTTTGCTTGTCTCGGTTCGACGGTTCATGACATGTGCAATGTAGCCTAGTGCGTATGTGACGTCAGTGTGTTTCCCTTTCGCGCGAAAAAAATGAGGTGTCTACGGTGTGGAGTAAGTGCAGAAGGTCACAATACTGTACTGTAGAAATGGCAAGTGGGAGAGAAAAGGAAGGCTGCCCACAGTTGGAGGATACGCCAGCGTCGTATAAATCTGGTGTGTGGGTACATTTTGGATTTCGTGTTACCTATTAGAGGATGGATACAGTTCGGACAGATATTTAGAAAGGATGCTCGGGCTCGGTCACATCAGCGTGAATGTGCGTCTGTGTTATAAGGGCGCTTTTTGCCCCGTGTGCGCTGATGCTCACATCTGTGGACATTTCTGAACGCCTTCCTACAGTTGCTTAATAAAAGAGGGCTTTCCACACAAAAAGTGCGTACGTCAATAGTATGAGAAAAACAATTTGGTTACAGTTCTGTCGGATGCGGGCCGGGCTCGGACAGAAAAATGTGGCCCTAAAATGTATATATACACACACACACACACACACACTCACACATACACACACAGTGGGTACAGAAAGTATTCAGACCACCTTAAATTTTTCACTCTTTTGTTATATTGCAGTCATTTGCTAAAATCAATCAGTTCATTTTTCCTCATTAATGTACACACAGCACCCCATAATTGACAGAAAAACACAGAATTGTTGACATTTTTGCAGATTTATGAAAAAAGAAAAACTGAAATTTCACATGGTCCTAAGTTTTCAGACCCTTTTGCTCAGTATTTAGTAGAAGCACCCTTTTGATCGAATACAGCTGGGAGTCTTTTTTGGAAAGATGCAAATATATTAAATATATGAGTGTCACAGCATGAATGAATACTTAGGATCATGTGATATTTCTGTTTTTCTATTTTAATAAATCTGCAAAAATGTCAACAATTCTGTGTTTTTCTGTCAATATGGGGTGCTGTGTGTACATTAATGAGGAACAAAAAGAACTTAAATGATTTTAGCAAATGGCTGCAATATAACAAAGAGTGAAGGTGTGAATACTAATACTTTCTGTTCCCACTGTGTGTGTGTGTGTATATGTATACACATATATATATATATATATATTTGTCACCTCACCTGACCACAGCAATCTTTCTTTTTGTTTTTTTTAAAGTGGCGTTTATCAGTTTTTGCAAATAAACTCTTCCTACATATACAGAAAGGTCTATGGAATATGCCCAATGAGATAGCCATCTTATTATCACCTGTTCTGAGCATCTGTTTTTTCCAGCTTCTCCTGTAGTTGGATCCAGTCGATCAGAGCTTTGAAATCTCTGACGTAGTTATCCAACATCATCAGCACCTCCTGGGGGGAAAGTGTGTGTGCTGTTAGTTCTGAAAGCCTCAATGAGATAAGGGAGAATTACATGCAACTCTCCTCTTAGCTCAAGCACTGATCAAAAGGGAAAGTAAACTGAAAAAGCATGTGCTTGCAAAACCCTGCCAAAACGTGCCCCTCAAAATGTTGAAGGTGGTGACAAAAGTCTTAAATTGCCAACATCAAGCAAAAGCCCCCATCTCCCACCAAACTACCTCCCCTTCTTCCTGTCCTCAGAGTTCCGCCCTGTTAAAGTTCACCTGATAAAGCTGTGACCCCAGAGACCTGATCTGACCATGCAGGAGGGTCAGATTGCCCCCCCCCCCCATCCTGATGTCTCTTTTGTGGCATGTCTGTAGGAACAATAAGCAGGGCCCCAGCTGAGACCCCCGGCAGAATCAAGTGAATTCCCCGGCAAGCAGAATCCCGTACGAGCGCCCGATTCTTATTCACACTGAGGAGCTGGTGTAAACCAACACCCTGTTGACTCTACTAAAAAGTGGGCATCTGTAGCTACTGGAGCACATCTCACACCACCCCAACAGAAGCGCTTCATTCGCGAATGCCAGGAGTGGACAAAAAGAAAAAGGATAAAGGACGAAAGAAAAGGGAAAAAGAGTGCTGCTGCTCTTTCCCGCCTCAGTGGTCTTCCACAAGAGGCGCGGCTGAAATTACCAATTAGCTTTGCAAAAGGGGGCTGGCAAATCTGATTGGGGATGTAATCATTTCTAGTTACTGGCAAAGAGTGTGCAGTGAATGACGAAATGTTCATTGTCTGGCCGATATTCGATCTGGGAGCGCCGTAGGGACTCTGGGGAATCCCTTGGCTCCAACAAAGACGCAAGAGAGTGTCGCAAAGCCTTGCCACGACACAGATTAGAACAGGTCTACAACCCCAGACCTACCACAGGCTCTTAAAGGTGCTGTATGTAAGTTTTTGATTCTACTGAATCATAAAAACGATACAATATGTTTTCAGCTATTAAAGAAACATACTCGAACGATTCCTTCTCCTGACGCTGGAACGTCTGTCTCCGTTTTGGTTTTGTGAAACCCGCCCACTGAAAGGTTCACCCTGTTGGATTCCAGCACTCCGGGTTGCCACTTGGAAGAGCTGATTAGGAGCTGATCCTAAGCAGGAGCTAGTTGCTTAGGACCATCTTAGGACCAGCATATGACCAGGGGCTGGTTGCACCAGCTAGACGTGAAAAAGCTGGGTGTAAGCCCTAAGCTGGACTTTCCAACGTCCAGTTTTAGGATAAATATTTACACCTGTTGCCTCAACTAAAACTACGAACAGGTGCAGCTACGCCCGGCATAGATGATGCGTGTCCTCGCTGACACATTCTCTCAACAGTTATAGATACAACTTCGACATTGTCTACAGTAATAATTAACTAACAGACATGAATCCTAAAAATTAATAACGAATCATGAATTTTTACCTTGCACCTACCTCACACTAGGCAGAAGATTTAGTCTCAGACGTAGCACTACCCCGAGTATACAACGGGTATAAATCCTACACATGACTTAAAGTGCATTTTACGTCCAGCCTAGTCTTAGGAGCACCTGTACGTTCAGCTGGTGCAACCGGCCTTAAATAAGGACCAGATTAAGCCATTTTAAACCAGCTCTTGACCAACTCAAACCAGCAGCCATGCTTAAAAACATACCTAACCAGCATGTCGGATTTTTTGGCAGTGAAGATAACGGTCCAATCTGCATTTACTCCGTTGTGAGTACGCAGGGTATCTTCACTTGTTTCAACTGCGATCCAGTTGCTGTGCATGACACCTGAATAACAATCATATTGTGAGATACCCAGACCTCCACTTCAGTTGCATTCAACATCAGGAGCAGGGTCTGTGGTGTGACTGATGATCTGGATTAAATGGGGGACGGCAGGCGATGCTGTGAAACGGGCGCGTGTGTGTTTGTGTGATTGATGGGAGGTAATGAGGGAGTGGCAATTGTGAGGAAAGGTCCATGGTGCTTTTAGTTAATAGAGGAGTCAGGCCCAGTGAAAGATGTGTCCAGCAGCAGGCCTGTGGATTAGGGCTAGTTAACATGGTGTAGGACGATACTAGCCCATAATGCAACAGCTGAGAGAAAACAAGTTAAGCTAAGTGCCCTTACAAAAAAACAAAAACATTATTAATTCGCTTCAGAAGAAGAACAAGACACTTGATGGGAGAATGCTTAATATGGTTACATTGACTGACTGAGTCATTTGGTCAGAAGAAAGATGAAATGACCCCTAAACCCACCAAAAACAATTCTGATTTATTACATTTCATAGACGCATTCACACAAGTGAAAGGATAGTTGTCTCGTGCATGGCCCGATGCGACATAAATCAGGTCTGAGAGGAGGAAGAGGCCTGATAAGAACTAATTAGTCCTCTAGGCTGTGGGTTAAAGACGTGGGCGTTACTTGAATATGAAAATAAATCAGCCACTCGACCAAATCATGAACCAGTCAACGCTGACAGAGGATAAAGAATCAGAGAGCGGTTGAATATGAATGCTGGGAAACAAACTAGCTTTTGTTTTATACGGTTTACGAATAAGCAAATAAAATGTATTGGAAATGCTGTACTTATTATTTGTTAAAATAAAACAAAAAAGTTAATTCAAAAAAATAAATACAAATTTCATTACCTCTGAAACAAGCTATTCTGCTGATGTCATGTGGGTGGGAAAACCCAACATTAACCAATAACGTCACAGCTTAAGGTTTTAATTAGTGCTGTCAAATGATTAAACCACATCCAAAATATAAGCTTGCATAATGTGTGTGTGCGTGCACGGCGTATATTTATCATGTATATGTAAACACACACGTATACATGTAATGTTTACACATTTAAAATATTATTATATTATATATAATATAAAGTAACATAAATTAGCGCTGACAAACAATTAAAAGCGTTTTGTTCCAAAATATTTATGTGTATTTACAAGTATATTTATTTTCATATAATATATTAATTACTGAATTCTCTTAAACGTATACATGCATGTGCAAGACATTAAATATACACAGTACATATACATATATTACGTAAACAAATTTATTTTGGATGCAGTTAATTGCAATTAATCATCTGACAACACTAGCCATGGACAAAATTAAAGCGCTGCTCAGTTGAATATTGTGCTTAATTGCATTTTGCGAATGCATTTGCAAACACGTTTCTGTAGATGATGATAAAATTATAATTTTATGAAATTATGCTGGTAAATGCACATGGCAAAGTGCTGAAACACAGATTTCTATCTTTATAAGAGAGCAATTATGTAGCGTTTTCCAACTTTAGGCCTTCAGTCGGTCATCAAACAGTCCTCTACTGTCACATGGCAGTGAACTACAGATCTGTAGCAGAGCATGGACACATACACAAACTCAGACCAAAGAGACAGGAAGTGTGAACGGGCCCGCCGGACACACAGCGGCCAGAGAGTTTACGCTCATTCACACAGGTCGGCTGTCAACAAGGTAACCACAAAGGGGACCGGTTAGCTTCTCAGCATAATTCTAGATTACACGCCAATCGATAAATCAGAGCCAGCAGCGTTGAGAGTAGACGATGGGCCCAAATACAGCCCAGCGCCACACCTGCCAGAGTAAACACAGAGAGTGCCCCGACACAGGCTCTGCCAACCAGAGCTAACAGAGTTCAAACGAGTGCTTGCCGCCCCCTGTGCCGAGACCAAACCGGACACAGAAACACTGTTGATCAATGTGAAGTGACAAATGGTTATTGCCATCGTTGCGTGCTGAGAGGTTATTGGTCATAGCGGCTGACCATAGTTAGCACATGTTTCGCAAACAGCTTTTTGCTTTTACTGAAACTAAACAAAGAACCTGGAGCGGAAAAAGGGTTTGGGACGTCACCTAGACCTCGTACCCTGGGCCCGCACATACACACACGGCAGGAGTGGGGCAGCGGGGCCCTTTGTTTACACAAGTCATCCATCTCCACTCCCTCCAGAAAGGCCCTGGAGAGGTGCAGTGATAATTCTCTCACCAAACCCCTCTCTGACACAAACCAGAAAACAAAAGGAATGCGAGGAGGAGGAAGAAGAGATTCATCACAACGCTTCACTCCCTCTAGTGGACAGAGTGCAAAAGCAGCCACTTCAAAGCTATAAAACAATCATTTAAAAAAAACAAAAAAGTACAAAAATAAATAATAGTGTTGTCAAAATCATGCAGAAATAAATAGATAAATTGTATATAAATAAAGTATAAATAAATATAAACATGCATGTGTATGTTTAGGGAAAATGTATATATAAATATTTAGATAAAATAAAATAACAAATATATATATATTTACAATATGTATGCATAATAAACAAACAGTACGGCGCATAATAATAATAATTAAAAAGAATAATTACAAAAATGTACAAAATGTAAATTTAATAAAAATGAATAAATAAATAAAAAAAAAAACAGTCATAAGTGACATGGGTATATTTGTAGCAATATCCATCGATACGTTGTGTGGGTCAAAATTATAGATTTTTATTTTTTTGCCAAAAATCTTATCAAGTAAAGATCACGTTCCATGAAGCTATTTTGTCAATTTTCTACCATAAAAATATTCAAACTTGATTTTTGATTAGTAATACGCATCACTAAAGGACTTTATTTGCACAACTTCTTCTCTGTGATTTTCTCTGTATTTTGATTTTTTTTGCACTCTCAAGATACCAGATTTTCAAATAGTTGCATCTCGGCCAAATATTGCCCAATCCTAACAAACCATAAATTAAAAGAAAAACGTATTTATCCAGCTTTTAGATGATGTACAAATCTTAAAAAATAAATAAATAAATAAAATGATAAAAAATGCATTCGCTAAGAATTTCATTTGAACTTTAAAGTAGATTTTCTCAATATTCAGAATTTTTTGCACCCTCAGATTTTCAAATAGTTGCATCTCAGCCAAATATTGTCTTCTACATCAATGGAAAGCTGATGTAGAAATCTCAATTTGGAAAAACCCTTCGGATTGGTTTTGTGGGCCGCATATATTCTGTTTCAAGTGGTAAAAACGTGTCATATATAATCATACCCTGCACTCCACCACACTCTGGTCAGATTCACAGGTCACATAGATCTCATCCACTGCTCTCCGCAGGTTATCAAACAGGAAGGCCCAATATCGCGCTCGGAGGTCCACCTTCCGTGGCTGTCGAGTCTTGGTGGGGCTCTTCTCAGGCCCTTTGTCCAGTATAGACCCAGGTGCGTTTTTGCAGTCCAGTACTGAGTTCTGTTAAGAGCAGATGTGATGGCATGTTTAAATAGTCTAGACACCTCTATTGAAAGAAATAACTCCATTTGCCACTAACATTACAGGTTATAACAATCAGCGTGTACTGCTTATATAAACACTGGGCTCACATTAAGAAGGATTGAAATTAGAGCCCATAGATACAAGATTCAAATAAAAGGCCTTTGGCGCGCCCTAGTGTTTATGATGAGTAAAGGCTTTCTAGTTCAAGGCTTCCTGGTTAAATTATTCCTTTTTTTTGAAGAAGCAGCATGCAAAGAAACCTGTTATACCTGTTTAACAAATTTAATTTATTTGTTTTGCCTGGTTCCAAATTCGTTGTGGGTGCAAATACAGACTTTTGTAATTGTACGGCAGTAGCATTTTCAGTTTTTACAAATGAATCTCACCTGCTTTTTGTTTCTGTGGAGCCCGGAGTTGATTCGCTGTGCTCTTGCGTTGCTGTTACCGTGATTCTTTGCCTTGGCTGCATGTGAACAGAAGAACACAGTAGAGTTAACAAATATCACATTACTTTATACGTATTAAACCTGACTAATTGAAACGGGGGACATCAGAGCATTTATTGTAAAACTAAAGACCTATTCAACATTCAGATTCAAGTTCAAAAATAAAAAATATAACTAATACAATAATTTCATTATTTTTATTACTATTATTATCATTATCATCATCATATTAAATAAATAGGTTTGTTTCATTTAAATAGTAATAAAATAATAAAACATGATTAATTTATTCATTTATATATAGTAATTAAGTAATTTATATTTTTTACAGTATCTTAAATACATTTTAAACTTTTCTTTAATAATAACTTCATACATATGATTAATTAAATATATAATAAACATTTTTATGACATACACTACTGTTCAAAACATATTTAATGGTTTTTAAAGACTCATCAAGGCTGCATTACTTAAAAAAATTCAGAAAAAAATTTTATATTGTGAAATATAATTTCAATTTAAAATGAAAATTGAATTAAGTGAATTATGTGAATTATTTTCAAATGTAATTGATTCCTGTGAATATTATATTTATTTTCAGGGCTGAAATACCTAATAAAAACTCTCTTTGAAAAGTCTCTTTGACTATTAGAACTGATCTGGGATCAGTGTCTGTTTTGTGTTCTGACTGTAGATCAGCATCTTCTAGTCAATATAATCCTCTTTATCAGGATATGAGGGCTCAGAACTGATCCTCAAACAGCACTTCTGACTATGAAGTGTACACTTAGGGTTACAAGCCCTGATCCAGAAACAGTCACGGCACATGATGAATGCAGGCACTGGGGAGTCGTGATTGCTCGGACATAACACACAATACTGCAGGCCCAAACTAACAAAAGACTCCCGTGGTGACCCGTCAGCGCTGACAGAGAAACAGAGGATCTGGGTCAGCTTACACACACACACACACAGAGAGAGGAAGATTTCACACACTCTGTGACAAAGAGTGTACTGTAACTCCAGGTACAAGAGAGGAGATGACAGATTTGGAGCACTTGTTCATCGCCCACATTTGCTTTGCAAATGGACGCTCTTTACAAAGCTGGATGCATTTTAAGTTGGTAGCCTGACAGGCGATGAGCTGCGTGGGACGCGAGACTGTTCATGACTGCAAGAAGGACCGGTGTATCATTGTACATTTACTAGAAATACATTTATTCAAAATCGCATTGATCAGAAATGACAGTAAAGACAGTACGTTAGAAAATATTTGGATTTGTAAATATTCGTTTTTATTTATTCATCATAAAAATATTCTGCTTTCCATAAAAATATTAGGCAGCAGCACAACAGTTTTCAACAGTGATGATGATAATAATGATAATGAAGAAGAAGTGTTTCTTCAGCAGAAAATCAGCATGATTTCTGAAGGATCATGTGACACTGCAGACTGGAGTAATGATTATTCCCGTGAGGTTACAGCACTACGTAGAATATAAGCCATTTAAATGTAAACAAAACAAAAATAAGTTCTAAATAAAATAAAAATAAATCATCAAAATATAAATATATATTTATATAGATGTTTATATATAAATATATATCTATACATATTATAATAGATATTTCAAATATATCATCAAAATATATTTTCTAACGTAGTGTCTTTACTAAATAATCTAAATATAACTAATACAATAAATACAAATTTTTATTTTATTTTTTTTCAATTAGAAACAAAATAACTACACACACACACACACACACACACACACATATAAATATATATATATACACACTATAAATATTATAT
>JAUMHI010000032.1:2093914-2114225 GCA_032359435.1 Enteromius unitaeniatus
GTATTGCAGCCTCTGTGTTGTCTTTCGAGAGCGGGTTTTTTCCCAATGCATTCAGAGGACAGACAGCAAGACGATCAAGGGATGATACATACGGTTTGAGATAAAAATGAAATCGAGCTAAAATCCTGCAACATTGCATAGAGCACCTTTAAGTGTTCATAAGAAATAACTGTTAACTCCATTAGGTTGCCAAATATGCAACAGCAACTTTTAATTTATAATAAAATTTTCTCTTTTCATTCTTTCAACATCTATACAGATTTAATTTATTTTAATTTATTTTATTTTAGTTTGTTTTATATTAAACTGAAATATTTCTTAGTTTTAGAGAAACTATAGATGAAATAAGATTTATAAGATAATAAGGTTTATAAGATAAGTAATAAAAATGTTTTTATGTCTTTATATGTCCTTTTTATTAGTTTGTGTGTGTGTTATCTACACTATAAAAAACTTGAAAAAACTTCAAAGTTTAAGGCAACCAGCTTCAGGCCTTTTTTGAGTTTTCATGTATAGAGTGTTTTTTTTTGTTTTTTCAACAAAAAGTTGAGAACACTCAAAACTCTCCTGAGACGGGTTGCCTTAAACTTTTAAGTTTCCTCAACTTTCTATTTTTCATTGTACAACTCAAACATTTTCTGTAATAGTACACATATTCTATGAGTCTTTGAATTTTTAAAAGTTAAAATGAGTTGTGTGCATAATGTTTGAACGGAGTATGGCATGTCAAACCAGAGGACATAGTCATTATTCTGAAGCGAAATGTCAAAAAGTCTCCTAGTCTCCTGCTACAAAGGGGATGTCTGATTTCCACTTCAAACTGACCAGAGTCTGAGTGGACACTGTGGTAGTTTGCAAGCGGCCACAGTTCCTCTAATCTACACCGCACAGACTTTCAGACTTGTCTTGATCTTTAGACAAGCCCAAAGTGATGTCCCTTTGTAGCTGCGCCATTATCCACCGGCTCTGGCTGAACAGGGCGTCTCTTCACAGGGTGTGAAATGTCTGGACGCTTGCTCTATCCCTGTCATAACTGGTGTGTCCTGATTCCCTCAGGCGCTGTCAGGCATGCTGCTCCGAGTGGAGGAGCTCGGTGAAGACTGGCGCTCTCTGAGAAGCGTATCCAGCCAAGAGACCATCTGTCACTGCGAATAACTGCGTGACAGCACAAATACAGTCCTACCTCACTAAAACCTCGACAGAAAACTAGATATGAGAGCTTGGAAATGAAAGAGTTCTGATCCAAACAAAGCATAATGGAAAGGAATGAATGAATATAAAGCAAACAGTCACAGATTTGAGATGGTTGCTAACTACAGTACCTTTGAAAGACTAAATGTGAGAGCAAGGTGTTCTATATGGTTTTTGGCTCCTTTAGTATTATTTATTAGCCTGTAGATGAACCTGCTGGTGTTAGTATGGTGTAGTAACCCCCTACTGGTAGATATCGTTACTACACTTGTGCCAACGAGCAAAAATGACAGATTTTAAATTACACACGGTATTTACTGGGGATTTATGTGTTAACAGAGCAATTGGTCAATCGTAATGCTAACCGCTAATGCTAACTTTCAGCAGCTGGCTTGTGAAAAGACCAGCCACCTTCCAGAAAAAATAATAAAAATAAATAATACACACAGACAGGCTGTGCACCCTAGCCTATATTCATTAAATGTAAAAGTGAAAGTGACTCGAAAAATTCAGGGGGAAAAACCCCAAAGCATTTATTTCAAAGTAGCCTACTTAAATGACTTTAAAATGGTTTGAGTGATATTATAATTATGAGTCAGTGAATTATTTACATCATGTATCCCTAGCATGGCCATAGCAGAAGCTTGGTTTTGTGGTCAGTGACCTATTTTTATGTTGTTTTTGAGGTTTGTGTTTTGTTAGCCTATCGTACAGATCCAAACATGGCCCGTTATAAGATTTCTAACAGAGTCAGTCACTTATCGATTATTTATAGAATCCATGATGCTATGCGTCTAAACAAGATGTCCAGGACCTCCAGCAGAAATATAGGCCTACAACATTAAAAATACAGCAGTACGCGGGGTACTTTTTATCCCTGTTTTCACCAAACAGTGTTTGCTGCTTAAAAGCTCATTTTTAGTTTCATCTGATCATAGAGGCCAGTCCCATTTGTAGTTCCAGTTGTGTCTGATAACTGGACATGCTGGAGATTGTTTTTAGATGAGCTAGTGTGGCTGGATAATTTCATATTCATAATCAGTGCTCAAAATTGAATATAAATGGGAATATATTTCAGAGTTATTTTAGAGAATTTCTAGGGGTGCCAGTTTTTTTATATAATGATCAAAAGCATTACAATGCAGATTAATTTTCACAGTCTTCTTTAATCATATTACCAGGGATGCTGATATTTCAGTTTTGTTTTTTTTTATTTTCAGTCTTAGTTTTACAAAAAGGGGCAGTTGTGGCCAAATAGATAGAGAGTCAGACCCGGATGTCGCAGGTTTGGCTCCCAGGTCAAATTCCAAGTATGGGGCACCATACCTGTCCACATGTCAAAAGGAAAAACAAGAAAAATAAATGAGAAATATTACCTTATTTGAAATTCAGGTAGGCTAATGTTTTACTTTCAAGTGACAAAGATGTTCATTTCAGTTGGGTAAGAGTAATTTTGTTTAGTAGCCTAATTAATCAAGTAATTTTGTTGTGAGCTTGTCATATTAATTTGTTTTAAAACATGTTTATATTATTTATTTCGAATTATTATCATTTAGAATTAAAGCCTACATCAGGTTAAAATAAATTGAAATGAGACTTACCTTAGCAACTAGCCAAATGGAAATTACGTTTATTTCAATTATTTATTTATTTTAAATATATATATATATATATATATATATATATATATATGTTTTTTGATCATTTTAAGCCTTGTGGGTTCTCTAAAAGACACTTGACTGATATTTAATTGCACCAAAACCGCTTTATTTTGAGTATTTCTATTATTTATTCTATTATTTCACGCGAGTACTACACACGCACCAGGAAAACTACAATTCCCAGAGCCGACATCTTTCCTGCGTGACGTCATGGCGCACGGATGAAAACAGTCGCATGATTCTGTTTATTTCAAAGACATACAGCGATTACAGGATTGATAGATTTATTCGTCGTTTCTGTGCGTCGCCCTCGCCTCTAGTCCGTCCAGCTCAATGGCGTTCTCAGACTGGCGTCTGTCTCTGAAGCTGCTGGATCAGCCTTCTCTTCCCAAGTCCGTGCTGCAGTTTCCCGAGACAGAGCCCGGAGATGTTCCTCCCGGAGAGTATCGGGTCTCCACGCTCAAGCAGCTCGTGTCAGCTCAGATCCCAGATGCCATTCCAGATCCTGAGCTCATAGGTAACATATATATATAATATGAGCCATTATAATATCACACGACAGTATTTCATTAAGGCTGTCACCTCTTGACTGATTAAAAACACTACACTGCTTATTTGTTTTTATGATTTTTTTAATTTAGTGAATATTTGTCAATTTAATCGATTTATGAAATAACCTAGTATTGCTTTGCTAATAGTTAATATAAAAAATAAGCAAAATATTCCATTGATATATGCTTTGAATTCTTTGTGGTTCAGATATTAACAAATCACTTTTGTCTAGTTTGTATTACAATTTTTGCTGGTAGCAATTATAATTTTGCTAGAAACCATTCATTGGGGATTCATAATAATCCACTTATTTCATGGTTACTAATAACTTCCTAATAATTACAAGTATCTAGCGTTATTAACATTTTTATCCCATTAATAACAGATTTAAAAGGAGCATTCGATCTTTTCGTAAATAATCGTATGCAATTTGAATTTTTTAACGGGTTACTTAAGATGAATTAATAGGTATTAAATGTATTATAACGTATGTATGTGGGATTTATATACATTATAATGTATGTATATAATGTATTATATATATTATTAATATAAATGCCTCATAAGCTGCATTACAAGGGGGATAGTTAAAAAGCATTTTTAATTTTTAAAAGGCATCAAGTAAAATCTTAATTTGCTGCTTATTAGTAGTTGTTCAGGTATTTGTTAAGTTTAGGTGTTAGGTAGGATTAGGGATGTAGAATAAGTTAATGTAGAAAAAGGCATGTTGTGCTTAATTAAATAAATAATATGTGCTTAATTAGCACTAATAAATGGCTAATATTCTAGTAATATGCATGCTAATAAGCAACTAATAGGTGTAACCGTAAAATAAAGGGTTACCCTGTAATATATAATACAAATTTAAGGATTTAAGTTATCAAGCTGAAATGATAACTATTAAAAACTTAAATGTGTCCCTTTTGCAATGACATCTAAAGACGCTTTCATGTTTCCAAAAAATAAATAAATAAATAAAAAGATTCATAAATTCTAGCAATAACCCCTAGAGGAATCTTGACAAGATTGCAAACCGTTTTCCCATTATCTTTATGCATTGCAGAATTAGTGTACTGTGGCAGAAAGTTAAAGGATGACTTGACTCTGGAGTCCTACGGGATTCAGTCGGGATCCACGGTGCACATCCTGAGAAAGTCGTGGCCAGAGCCCGAGATCCATCCCGGTGAGTCCTGTTCAACATCTTCAGTGGAGCACAAAGATGGACCCTGGCGAGCTCCGAAAAGAGAACAGTGTGCCACGAATACAGCTCATTATTTATTCCTGTGTGGTCTCCTTTAGAGCCGGTGGACAAGGTTGCGGCTGCGAGGGAGTTTCGTGTCTTGCAGGCAGCTCTTCACACCAGCACTGCATACAGAGACTCGGTAGGTGGACTGGAGCAGCATACAGATTCTCTGCTGCTGGTTTGTCTGGATGCTTGGGAACACGTTTGAGTAGCTGTTCACTCATTCCAGGTGTTCAAGATGTTGAACAACAAGGAATCCCTCGACCAGATCATTGTTGCGACCCCTGGGCTGAGCAGCGATCCTGTGGCTCTGGGTACTGTATGAGTGCAGGCAGAAGGGATTTGTAACGTGAGGCGTGCTGAAGACTTATTCATGCTTGTATATTGACTGTATTTTTAGGGGTTCTTCAGGACAAAGACCTCTTCATACAATTCACAGACCCTAACATGCTTGACACGTGAGTGAGCATCATTACATACAACTCATCTAAAATTAATAAATAAGTACAATTATTATAAGGAGCACTAATTATAGGAGAAAAATAACAACAATAACAAATAGTGTTATATGTAACAATAACAACAGTGAACACAAGTAAACTGTAAATAATTAATAATAAAAATTTTATTTTTAATGAACTGGTAAATATGAATAATTATCGTTGTTTTTCTTATTATTAATATGAATCTTTATTACTATTACCAATGCTACTAAGAAAAACAGTATCAATAATCAGAAACGTTTTTGTTAATTAACTAATCAATATAAATATAATAATCATAATAATTAGCAGTTGGGAGAGAACATAATTAACAATAATAATCATAATAAATCAATAATGCTAAATGTAAAATAATAATATTACATCAATATTAATTAGTACTGTTAGTAATGATCATTTAATAATAATTCATTAACTAATATAATAATACACTGACATTAACTATTGTAATATGATAAAAATCGAATATGTAATATAATATATAAAGTAATAAATTAGATAAATATCAGTATTATAATAAAAATATATATTAGTAATACTACTACTACTGATGTTGAAATAATAATAAATCAGCAATGTTATTAATTTATAATGTAATAAAAACAATATTTTTAAACTACAAATACAATTATTACTATAAGAAATAATTGTTAACATTAAATAAATGTTATTATCAATTAATAAATAATTACTTTTACTACTTTAAATAATATTATTATTATTAAAAGTAGTAAAAAATTAGTAATGTTATATGTATAGTAATACTATTAATATATTGATAATAAAATTATTATTATGCCATTATTAGTTCAGCCATGTTGAAATAATAATAATACAGTTTAATTTCTTTAAATAAATTCATATTTAGGTAGAGTCTATATTTGTCTTATTTCAAGCATAAGGGGTCAAGTATGTGTGGTATTGACTTTATAATAATTGATCACTCTTAAATTATTTCTTTCATTTTTTAAATGACTTTCCATTTTGGTTGTGAACACCATATCGTGTTCCTTCCTTTTGAGGTTTAACTGCCTCAGAGTGTGACATTTGAATCATGTGCTGCAGTTTGGGTTAAAGCGAACGATACCCTGAGCTTAACTGTCTCACCAGATTGGCCAATTCCCATCCGGCTCTGGTAAATGCCATCATCCTGGTGCTGCACTCAGTGGCTGGCAGTGTGCCACCCCAGCAGAGCGCCAGCTCCTCCAGAAACGTGTCTTCTAGCTCCTACAGCGACATGCCAGGTGGGTGTCCATTTAAACACAATTTAAATGAGATATTGCCCACCATTTACATAATGTGACGGGTCATTTTGGTGATCCATAGTAGTTTTCATGCATAAACTTTCTTTAATCTACAGGAGGTTTCCTCTTCGAAGGCATGTCTGATGACGAGGAGGACTTCCAGCCGGTTTGTGATGATTTACTGTTCTTCATTAGGAATAGTGCATTATCATTATTGGACCCTAAGCCAGTTTATCATCTGTAGGGGAATCGTGGAGGGCCGTCCACTCTTGCTAGTGGTTTGGGTGGCATGAGGCCAGCTTCTCTGGGTTATAACGGCGCCGTGGGCCCCAGACCCATTACTCAAAGTGAGCTGGCAACCGCTCTGGCCCTCGCCAGCACTCCTGAGAGCAGCGCTGTTACACCAACCACAGGAAACCAGGTAAAGAACACTTCAGTAGAGTACACTGCCCATTACTATATCCAGGGGTGGACTGGCCTTTTGGCAGACCGGGCATTTTCCCGCTGGGCCCACATACTTTTTGGGCCGGGACAATACATCTCCTCATACCACATTTGTCTGATTTGCCCATAAAAATCTTAGCAGCATATAGTTTTTTTCTGCCTAATTAGTTGACAGTACTGTGGGATTTATTTTTTCAGACAGACCAGCCCACGGACAGACAGTATCACGCTCCGGAGAACCTGTCCTAATGCGTGTGTGCACCACGAGTGTAGAATACATAGAACACTTTTTAAAATGGCAAAAAAGTCAAATGTGTGCAGAGAGCCAATGTAAATAAATCGAATTTAAATAGCTGACATTTATTTTTATCCAACAGGATGGGGTATTCTCAGACCATTTTTTATTTTGTGAGTTTGTACTGTATTCAAATGCTTACAGTTGTGCTCATAAGTTTACATACCCCTTGCAGAATATGCAAATATGTTAATAATTTGAACAAAATAAGACTTGTGAAAGCTTGTGAAAACCGCATGCTATTTTTTTGTGTAGTACTGTCCTGAATAAGCTGCATATTTGAACCCTTTCCAACAGTGACTCAATCTTTTCACGCTCAGGACAATTGGGACTCATACATAACTATTATATAAGGTGAAAACATTGACTGATGCTCAAGAAGGCAACACAACGCATCAAGAGCTATGGAGTGTAAACTTTTAAACAGGATGATGATGTGCAAAATGTTCTTATTTTACATTTGTCTTCATTTGGTAAGAAGCTACATAAATGCTTAAATGTTTCCCAGAAGACTAAATAAGTACAATTTACCCTGATCATCCAATTCAAGGTTTATACCGCCAGCTCTGAATGCATTGTGTTGCCTTCTTGAGCATCAGTAAATGTTTTCACCTTATATAGTAGTTATGTATGAGTCCCCTAATTATCCTCAGCGTGAAAAGATTGATCTGAAAATCATTAAGACAGTGTTGCAAAGGGTTGAAATGTGCAGCTGAAGTGCTCAGGACTAACAAGGGACTCATACATAACGAGGGACAGTTGTAAATCATCCAGCAAACGACACATAGTATTCAGATTCAAGGGTATGTAAACTTATGAACGGAAACATTATTATGATTTAGTTATTATTTTTTTGTGAAGTATATGTAAACATCTGTTATGTGAGACAGCTTACTCAGGACAGTACTACATAAAAAATAAACAGATAGATATACAGCCTATATAGACCTATAGACCTACTATATATATATATATATATAGTAGGTCTATATGTGGTGGTGGGCCACTTAGACCAAAAAATGCTGACTGTGTCCAGAACGAAGCTAACATGTTAATAATTGTTATCAGCTGGAATGTGTCTAGTATAATGTTATATATTTGCATGCACTATTTTAAAAGCTGAATACATCTGTGACAGGGTCCCTCTTCAGGAGTGTCCCCGATCCCTGCAGGCACTCCTATAACCAACGACCTGTTTAACCAGGCACTGCAGCAGGCCCTGCAGGTGTCCAGCATGTCCAGCTTACACGTGAGTAACATCCAGTGACATTTACACCAGATTCATCTTCATAAGAGTCCATCAAATAGAGACGTCACAGAAAAATGCATGACTGATTTGCATCCCGTTCCTTTTTATATGCAGTGAAATCTGATATTATTTTTCTTTGTTCAAGTGGCATTACTGACTTGTTTGATCATGTGTAGAATCAGTGGCAGTCTCAGCTCCAGCAGCTGCGGGACATGGGCATCCGTGATGAGGAGCTCATCCTGAGAGCCCTGCAGGCCACCGGCGGAGACATCCAAGCCGCCCTGGAGCTCATATTCGCCGGAGGGGCACCATGAAGCATTCTCAGAAGTAAAACCATATTATGATGTTACAACCGAGGCTGATTTACCACTACATATTCAATATTGTAACTACCTATTTGGTTTATTTTTAACTTATGTTTGCCTTTTATTCTTAGACATGTACATCGAATGTGGTGCAATCAGCTGTTTGAAGAGTAGGCCTAGCTTAGGGCACACATTACAAAATATCACTTCTGCCGTTTAATAAAAAGTGTTCAGCTCCATGAATATCCACAGCTAAAAGCTAAAGTTTGATGTTCAGACAATCATTGTTACGTTTTTTTTTTGGTCATAAATACTATCAAGTTTGTTTGCTCTGTAGTTGTGTGCAATGATGAAACTTTGCATTAAATGGAATTAAATATTTTCTGAATGCATGTTATTGATTTATCCATGTTGTGTTGTTTATTTATTTTCATCCTCGTCATTAAAATCTTGATATTCCAGGAACACAGCAGCATTTCAACTGCAAACGAGTGCATAAATCAACTCTTACAAAATAAATATCAATTAAAAAACATGCTTCTTCATTAAAATGTGTATATTACATATTTTCTTATTCTTATGGAAACAAACAGTAATAGTTTGCGTTTACTTTTATGAACGAGCAGAATATCAATCCATGTTTTTATGCTTATACACTATTTCTCTTTAAATGTGTTTTTATAATCAATAACAAAAACTATATGTATCACTAATATGTAACACAAATAAGCCAGCATAACTGTATTCATATCAAGAGTTGATTGCAATTTATTTGCTGCCAATGAAAGTAAATAATTAATAGGTAAACAAGCAATTCCCTCATAAGAATACACTTATTATTTTGTACATTTTAATTAGTTTTATGGCAGGAAATCCTGTCACTTTGGTTAAACTATCTATTTGAGCCTTTTATGATCAGTTTTAATAACCTGTTACGTGTTTATGGGCTTGTTTATCTATGAACTTCAGGTCCAAATAAGGAGCTGTCTGTGTGAACCGCCGTCCTATAGGACAATGACCAGCTTTAACCTTTAATAAAAGCCTTTGCCACCGTTTGCATTCATTCAGCCTGTTCTCCAGAGACTCCATTTTTGAGCTTTAAGATGGCAGAGCACGGTCCTGTACTTTCTGTTCATCCTTCAAGCTGCTTGGTTGATGAAAAAACCGAAGTAGGAGTTAAGCACTTACCTGCCGACTATAAGATAACTCTTCACGCCCTGATTCACTCTGAAGATGGAGACGACTGGGAAGCGTTCGGCCGCTACACAAGCGACTCTTCAGGGACTGTTAAAGGTACACTAATATCTAAATGATCAGTGTTTTGATTATAGAAGGATTTACTGAATTATTCATGCACAGTTTCCAGAGATAAAAGTCTTGGTGGGACATTTGAGGGAGTTGAAGCCATGGGTCTGTTGTGGAGCATGAGACCTGTTCCTGAGAGTAAACCGGGTCGACGGTGAGTAACGTTTGGACAACAAAATGCAGAATTGCTAAATAAAGTTCTTATTTTAGTTTTCTTTGTGCACAAAATGTATATTCGTAGCTTTATAAAATTATGGTCCAACCACTGATATTGCATGGACCGTTTAAACTATGTTCTTACAACCTTGGTGGGTCTTGATTGTGGTAGGACCCTTGCCCAGGGTCAGAAAGCTCTCAAGTTTCATTAAAAAAAACAACATTAATTTGTGTTCTGCAGATAAATGAATGTCTTACAGATTTTAGAATACTGTAACCCAGGGTAATTGCTGAATAAATTGTTTTAATATTGGTTTCTTGTCAGCATGGTGAATTTGTGTAAAAGCCAAAAATCTTTCACTGTCATGCACCAAACTGACAGATAACTCTAATTTGAATTGACAGATTCCGGAAGAACAATGTCCAGACTCCTGTTAAAGTGACGTTTTCTGTGTATGAAGGACACCTTGCTAGGGGCTTCAAGCATCACGTACCCCTCACATCAGCTACTGCTGAACGCTGGTATCTGGCCCCTGAAGTCCAGAGGGTGGAAGTGACAGAGGGTGAGATAAAGGGGACACTCTTCATTCCTCCAGGTATGGATTAGTGATACTTTTATTTCGTCAGTAATGCATTAAAATTAACAAAAGGATTCATTTCAAAACATTCAGAAATGACTCACGAAATATATATTTTTATTGTGCCACAAGAGAAGCGTTTATTTTACCTTGTACATTCAGATGCTTGTAAATCATTCTGTCTGCTTTCACAGAGACTTGAGGGACTCTGTTTATATGCGTGTGGTTTTGTAATGCAGGTTCTGGGCCCTTTCCTGCTGTGCTGGACCTCTGGGGAGGGCAGGGAGGTCGTGTTGAGTTTCGCTCAGCGCTCCTGGCATCCCACGGCTATGTCTCGCTGGCTCTGGAGTACATGGGGATGCTGACTGCTGAAGGAAAACTCCTTCACGTGGACAACACTTACTTTGAGGTACGTGTGCTACACAACAATTACAAATGTAACTGTTAATGGAAGTCATAAACACATAGTTATACATGAATCAAATATACAGTAAAATCAGGAACATTGTGAAATTTTATTACAATTGAATTGTTTTTAATTGTAATATAAAATCGAATTCATTTATGTGATCAAAATTGTGATCAGAATTTTCTGGATCATTACTGATATCCTTCTAATATGTTGATTTGCTGCTCAAGAAATATTTCTGATTATTATCAGTGTTGAAAATAGTTGCACTGCTTCATATTTTGATACATTAGCATTCAAATATTTATTTTATTTATAATATATATTATTTAATATATATTTATTTAAAAATTAATAATATTTTTATTATTAGTAATAGTAACTTTTAACTGGTGGTATACATGAGCATATATTTATTAAAATTTAATTTAATTTCTATTACCTCTTTGCATGTACATGAACTAAACTGACATTATTTAATGTTTGTTCATTGTAAAGTGACTCTAAAATAATTCAGTTGTATGTAAAATAATGCTGTCAAATGATTAACAATCACTTTCAAAATAAATGTTTTTTTTGCATAATATATGTATGTCTGCTGTGTATATTTATTACACACACACACACACATTTATATATATATATACAAATACACACAATATATATTTTGAAAATATTTACATGTATTTACGTCTATATTTAGATTCATATAATTTATATTATTAATGTAATATATATAAAATTACAGTTTTCTGAAATATATACATGCATGTATAGATACATAATAGATATACACAGAACAGATACATATGTTATTTATATATTTTATTATTTATTTATATACAATATAAATAAATTAAATATAAACAGTATATATACAGTATACACACATATTTTATTTATTTCGTTTGGCAGCACTAATGTGAAATAATTTTGAATGTTTAATTTGTTTAATTAATTCAAAAAAATACATGGAAATATATTCCAGAAATTTAATTTAATTTGAAAACATTTATTTTTGAATATTTCATACAATTTGATTCTCACATTGGAGAGTGCCACTAATATATATATATATATATATATATATATACATACACACACACACACTATATATATAGCAAAGGAGCACAGGACAACGAGGTGAGGAAGAACAAAATTTGCCCCGGAGGGTGAATTTATTCAAAGAAAAGGTTCCAAATGAAGTCAATGTTGGGGCACCGAATGACCCCTTCAAAGCTCCCGAAGCTTTGGAGTCCTGGGTTCTGTCTCAAAGGAGATGCAGGGTAATGCAGTTTCAAAGCCGGGTCTGTCTCTAAAAAGATACAGGGTGAGCAGGCTCAGTAGCTGGCTTCTGGGGAGAAAGACAGACCGGTTAGTTCAGCGGGTTGGAGTCAAATGAAGCTCAGTGTCTGTGGTGCCTCGCACGGCTTATCTGACCGCGGCCTGATGAGCTCGCTGGCTGCTCCCTCGCTGGTAACCAGGGACACGCTGATCTGAACTCGAGACGCTCGTCACTATATATATAATTTTTATTTCTTTTTTTATTTCAGACTGCATTTACATTTCTACAAAAACACCCCAAAGTTCGTCCTGACAGAGTGGCAGTGATGGGAATGTCGTTCGGTGTGTCTGTAACGCTGGGTTTGACCGGATACTCAAAAATTGTAGAGGTAGAAACATCATAAGTTCTCGTTTACATCAATAGAGTGGAGATTTCATGCAGATTCAATGCAAAGTGTTTGTCTGTTCTTTGATGGCCACTTGGTAGCCCAGGTGTGTGGTTTGTGTGAGTGGGAGTCACATCATGCCACTCAAAGGATCTTTGGCAGATGTCTATGCAGCGCTGCAACAGTAAGAAACACCTTTTTTCACACAACAGCCATAATTAAGATACATTACATTATACAAACTGTATACTAACAACATCTGTCATTCGCTTAACAAAAAGGAATATAGACAAAATCCGTTATGATGAGAAGATGAGAATAATTTGGCGGGATCTGTTGCTGCCGGTACCAGATGACCCTTCAAAGAAAGTTAACGTATGAAAATGATGCATTTTCTTTGTAATATTCAGTTTTGTACTACAAAGAGCCAATGCTTGATATTCATGTTTTTACCAGATGGGTGCGATCAAATGTCCTGTTTTATTAATCGTTGGAGAGGACGATCAGAACTGGCCGGCTTCAGAGTCTGCAGCGGATGTGAGTCGATCGGTTTAATGTATTAAAACGTTTCATCTCAGGCCAGTAATTGAGCCAATGTTATTTCCTGCTGTACAGATGAAGCAGATGATGGAAAAGGCTGGGAACAGTCACCTCCTTACGGTTCTCTCGTATCCCGGGACGGGTCACCTGATCGAACCGCCCTACTGTCCTCACGTCCGATTCAGTGACTTCAAGCTACTGGAGGCAAAGACCAAAGGTCAAAGTCTAATACATGTGTAATCAAGCTTTGTTTCACTGTGTCACGGGAGGAGTTTATGACAGACACAGTGGGAGTGGTGTCAGGCCTGTTTTATTGAACAAAATAATAAAGTGTCCAGGGGAAAAGTGTCCAAAATAAAGAAGGGAACTGGTGTCCTCGTCGTGCTGCAGGGGTAGTGAAGGTCAGGCAGTGTTCGAGGGGGAAGGGTTACGGTAAGGGGTGGAGTCCGGTGGCCGCACACGCTCTCTTCTCAGATCCGGCGGCTTCTTTAGCAGCTTCATCCTTCTTGGCCCTCACGGCACTTCCAAGGGAATTCAACGGCCCGGCATCCTGGCCCGACAGCTGTCTCAGGGCTGTCTCAATATTTGCATTTCATAACTGTTTTACTGTTTAGATTTAATCTAGTAGCTAATGTAGTGAAGATTTTCATACAGAAATTGGATTTAAAAAAAAAACACAGTGAAATTCACTAGAGCGTGACAACTAGAATAAGTCTCATAACAGTGGAAATTCCGTAAATAAATAAGTAAATAAATATTGGTTTATTTGGACTAAGAAGGTATAGTTAGTCTTATAACAAATTAATTTTAAATTAATTTAATACATTTTAATAATGTATTTGATAAATATTTTATAATTATGAGTTTCTAAATTCTATTCTAAATGTTTTTTTTTCTTTTCATATAAGTAAGTTAAATTTTATTGAATTCGCTTCAATTTAATAATTAATATAATAAATGTTATATAAATAATAGTTTTTTGTTTTTTTCAAGAAAAGACAATAGTATTAACAATGTTTTATTTATTTATTTTTATTAATACAATTTCGATATATATTTTTATTTTGTGCTTTCCTGAAGCTCAAAGTGTAGCGTAACACTAAGATCATGGGTTCAACTCCCAGCAAAATTTACAAACATGAACTGATGAAGAATAACACTTTTAATACACAATACATTTTTTAATGGGGGAAAAAGTGTCTGCTATATCATTCATTCATTTATTAATGAATGTTTAGGTCTCTGCTCCTGCCTTTAGCTATAAAAGTTATGGGACCTGCTAGCATCATAATCATAGTAGAAATTTCACATCTCAGAGTGTCGAGTCTTTGCATGCATGTTCATCATCCTAAACAAGAAATAATTGTACAATTTTGAGAAAAACCGAGTTTAACCAGTATTTCAGCAAATGTGCTGTGGGTCACATTGACCAGGAATATAACATAAGGGCTAGTCTGTGAGTCATCTGTAAATCTTATAATGAATTCTCCCCACCAGCATGCTTTTAAATGGGAAGTGAGATGTCATATGCACAGACGGACAGATGAATGTTGTGTTAGAGGAGGTTGTAATGACATTGCTCTGTATTGTAGTGGTGGTGCTTTGGGGAGGAGAGACGGTTCCTCACAGTCGAGCTCAGGAGGAGTCCTGGCAGAAAACTCTGGCTTTTCTTGAGGAGCATCTCTATGACAACAGCAGAGAAGTTACACACTGATAGACATTTATATAAAGCGTGAGACTAATTTATCTTCAGTGTGCCTTTATTGTACAGTTATACAGAAGAGATTAATTGTGCTAATCATAATTTGAAAAAGTATTAATTATCACATTATTGCAATCAATTTACAAATTAAATGTTAATTTAAAATAAATTAGTATTGCAATAATTATTAGTAATTAAAGTATAAAATATTTCTGGATTATAATGCTTTATTAACAATAATTAATCACTATATGAACAATTAATAAAAATACACATTTTATAATTTTTTAATTTTAGTTGTTGATCTATATTTCCAATAATCAAAGTTAATTTATTATTTGATTTAAATAAGTAGTACACATGAAAATATCTAGTGTTGTCAAACTATTAAACGTTTTCGTTTACATAATGTGTGTTTACTCTGTATATTTATCATGTATATATATATATATAAATAAATACACACACACATGCATGTAGATATTTAAGAAAAATATATATGTTATATATGAAATATATTTACATATATAAACATAATATATTATAGGCTATATATTTATATATATATTATTGTGAATATAAATTTATACATGTAAATACATATGAACTGTTTGAAAATATATACTATATCATATATGCATAATAAATATACACAGTAAACACACACATATATTATGTAAACAAAAACGTTTATTTTTGGATGTGATTAAACACAATTGATTGTTTAATAACACTAAATTGTATATATATTATTATTATTATGGTTTAAACAAATAACAAAAAAAAGTTTTGTTTTACATACAGATATTAGACTTGATTTGATGTAAACATGTAAACCTTGGGATGTTAGGTTTTCTTTTTTTTTTCAACTTATTGAAGACCTATTATTTGCACTGATGTATAAAATTAAGAAACAATTCTCAATTCTATGTGATGGTGTGATTAAAAATGTCAATAACTACCTACCCTTTAGTTTCTGAAAGTTGTCTTTTAATTTTTGTTTTAACTCTTGAGCTTAATTGCGGCGTAGTATATGAGCGTTCCAGTAATTAAAGACAGACTAATAATTACAGAGTAATTTAGTGGTTCACTGGCCCTGAATCTCACTATTAATGCCAGTGGTCTTTTCCAGCCAGAACGTGTGCTTGTTCTGTTGGGCTCCTTATATCAGGGCAATCAATGAAATGTTTGTTTTTATTAATTTAATTTGTGTCCAGCTTCAATTGATAAGTTGCCTGTTTACTTCCTTTGATACCAAGAAACTGTCACAAACTCGCGCTGCGCCGGGATCAGAGAGCGATGTGATGCTGCTGCCAGCTCCAGACGAACAGAGCCATTGATGCTGACGCCAAACACTGACGATAACATTTGTCTCGTTTGTCTGCGCAGAATGAGGCTGATATCAGAAGTGACACGTCTCATAATCACAGCTGTGCTTTTGTAGTCTGCTCTTCCACAAAATATTTCAACTTCTACAAAGAAAAACATCCACATATAACGGAAAACAACATGAGCAGCCGTGTTTCCAGGACTGGCCTGTTTTTCATAAATATTAAGTTGGGGACACGTAGCTGTGATTTTATTGCATCTGATTGCCACATATTTTAAATCTTATACGTTTATACAGAATTACTGTATTGGTACATTACATTACATTTCTGCATAAGATGTTGCATAACTTTGATAGTAGATTATGTAGTCATGATTTTAAGGTTTATACAAAAATTGGATTTTCTAAATAAATATACTCAGAGAAATGCACTTTATTGAAAAGTCTGAGAGCTAGACTCAGAAGCAGAAATGTAAAACATAAATAAATAATAGTCATATTTTGTATTATATCAAATATAACATTTAAAAATGTTATTTAATACATTTTAATATTATTATAAATATTGTATAATAAAATAATAATTGTTTTTTATTTTATACATTTTAAAAATGCTATATATTTTGATAATATGATTAAATATATAATATGATTTTACATGTAATAAATATTTGTATGCATTATACTAAGTTATATTTTGTATTGTCCTTTTAAAATGGAATATACAAATAAATTTTTTAAATAATTGGACAAAGAAATATATAAAATAATATAATTATAATATAACATATATATAATATATAAATAATATAATTATATAAAATATAACCTTTTACATTTTTATTTAATTATTTGTATTTACTTTTAAAAATATAAATATCGTATAACAATTTATCATATATAGCAGACAGTGAACATGGAATACATATTTTGTATTAATTTTACTAGTTAAGTTATATTTTGTCATTTAAATTTTTTTTTTTTTTAAATAATTGTACTTAGAAATATTTTATATTATGTCAAATATAACCTTTTATTAAATTTTAAAACTGTAATTGTGATTTAATACACTTTAGAACAATATGATAAATAGTATATAACATTATTTTAATCATATAAAGCAGACAGTAAACATGTAAAACAATAAATAAGTTTTGAATTATTTTACTAAAAAATATATGATTTTAATTTAATTTAACATATTTTAAATATATGATAACAATTATATAATATTTTGAATAATATAAAGAAGACAGAAAAGTAACTAACAAGTAACATTTCATTTTATTAGAAAGCTAAGCTAAATATTTTCAAATGTAATAAATTGTAATAATATAAATATTATAATATTTTCATATGACAAAGAAAGCAATAAATGTAATAATCTCTGATGTATAGTTTTTACAGAGAAGTTATATGTTTATTATATCAAATTAAAAATAATTTTAATACTTACTATGATGAACATTAAAGAATAATAATAGCAGACTGTGAGGATCGTTACCTAAGAACAGTAGCCTATATATCTGTTTATAATATTATATAGCGTATAATAATATTATAATATATATGTTATATGTGACCCTGGACCACAAAACCAGTGGCAACAGCCAAAAATACCTTGTATGGGTCAAAATGATTGATTTTTCTTTTTTGCCAAAAATCATTAGGATAGTAAGTAAAGATCATGTTCCATGAAGATATTTAGTACATTTCTTACTGTAAACATATGAAAACTTAATTTTTGATTAGTAATATGCATTGCTAAGGTCATCATTTGGACAACTTTAAAGGTGATTTTTTTCAGCATTTAGATTTTTCTGTACCCTCAGATTCCAGATTTTCATATAGTTGTATCTCGGTCAAATATTGTCCTATCATAACAAATCATACATCAATGGGGAGCTTATTTATTCAGCTTTCAGGTCATGTATAAATCTTAATTTCAGAAAATTAACACTTATGACTGGTTTTGTTGTCCAGGGTCACATATAGCATATCGATTTTTCATATCTATGTTTACTGATCAAAACATTGATCAGTCTGTCATAGCAGTGTCAAACTAAACCCAAGCTTCAATTCAGAAACACAAGATGAGACACGTCTTCATACCCTGATTTTCTGGAAGTGTGAGCTGGTAATCAAAAGTGCTTTTGCATTAAAAAAGGATGAGAGAATCACATCGCATAAACGTCTAAAACCTTTGAACATATTCCAAACAGCATCGCCAAATAATTGACTAACTGCGAGAGGGCAAACAACAACAAAGCAGCGGTTTAAAAACTAATAAACTCACGGCAAGCCAGATGTGTAATCTGATTAATAATGCGTGATGATTTGAAGTGCTGGTCAACATTACCTTAAATGAATGGCCGAGATAAACAGGACCAGTGCATTTATTTAATCTCTTACTTACATTCCAGGCATGTCGGGCTCAGTGAAGATTAGCTGCAAAGATTTTGATTGATACATTTGCATTTTGTCTGGGTCTGTAAATGTCTAGAGATGCCAAAAACGGCCTCGAGGGAATGACAAATGTGTTGGCTTGGTTGGTATGCGCTTTCTAACCACAGCTGTTGACACGGAGATCATAAAAATCTGCCTTTGAAAAGTTTAAAAATGTATTTCTGTGATTTGTAGGCCAGATGCGCTGTGTTTATCGGTATCTGTGCCGCAGCCACTGGCGTTAATTTCATTCGCGAGGTAATTTGTGGCAATAAAGAAGGTGATGTTTGAAGGATTCCTGTTCTAAAGATGTGAGTAGAGCTTTTGAAAGAGATGTTTAAATTGATGCATCGGATGAATACCGGGTCTTTTATGCATCTGTAACCCAAAACATTTGCACAAATATGTGTCAGTATAACATTTTATGACCACTGATGTTTTTTTAATTAAAATAGAGTATCTTTGATTTGTGCATTTTATCAAGAAAACTGTTCGTAGGAGTTTGTGTTGTGTTTGCAAATAATATGAGGTTTGAAAAAAAACAAACACCTGCAAGTCATTTTCTTTTGCCCTGGGCTGACCTTTTAACCCTCATGAAAACTAGGAGAAAATGCATACTTGTTACAATGTAATTGTAATGCCTTATGTCTGTGTTTGAGTGTTTCTTGGTTTTGGCCTTCTTTTCTGTTCAAGTCTGCCTGGTTTTCCTTATTTGGTCATATTCCTGTCCTTGTTTAGATAATTAGTTACCTGATCTACCTGTGCTCCTCACCTGTCCTGATTTCTCCCTAATGTTTTCCTGTTTAAAAACCTGTTCAGTTTGTCTTGTCTTTGGTCGGATTATTAAAGTTACTTAGAGTTTGTGTCATCTTCCTGTATTCTGTGAGTGATCTTTATTAAATCTGCATAAAGAATTGACCTGTCCTGTCTTCGCCTGCCTACATCCACACGAAAGCGTGACAGTAATATATTTAGTTTTACTTTCAAGGCATGAAAGTGTCAAATGTTGATGTCGTTCAAACAGTAGTCTACCCAAAAATGAGAATTTACTGAATATTTACTCACCCTCAGACCGTACATGATGAGTACAGATTTGGAGAAATTTTGTATCAGTTGCTCACCAGTGGATGCTCTGCAGCGAATGGGTGCCGCAATTGACTGCCACAAAATAAACACTGTCAAGGTCCGGAAAAGTATAAAGAATAGTCCATCTGCTGTCAGTGGTTCAATCTGTATTCTATTGTAACGCTCAGTCAAGACAGACAAGGGGAATTCAAGTTAAGGTGAGTTTATTGTGAACAACCAGAGGTGAAGCATCAGCAGGTTTAATAAAGTGAAGTGCTAGATAAAAAGTCTTTGAACTAAGCATCAACGCTGCTGGCAAAGTTACGGGCAAATATAGCATTCCTTCTAAGAGAGCAGTGAGGCATAGGAACTCCACAAACAAAGGATCTGGTGAGTAAGCTTCAGGTAAGTACAAGGTAAGTAT
>JAUMHI010000032.1:2114325-2130080 GCA_032359435.1 Enteromius unitaeniatus
TTTTTAATCTAATAAATGCAGCCTTGATGAGCAGAAGAAACATCTTCAAAAACCATTAAATATCTTACTGACCCCAATCTTTTGAACGGTAGTATATATATATATATTAAGGGTTACCCACATTTCTGCATATTGCCGGTTATTTTGTTTTGTTGAGTGTTGAACTGAAGGGTGCGAGGTATAATAATCGCATTGTGTGTGTGGCACAGACTATAGGGTAACGAGTGTTAATTTTACCTGTAAATAGGGCCGTACATGTTGAAGTTGTGCAGCATGATACGGTGGATGTTCCTGAGGCCGTCCATTCTCCAGAACGTGTAGAGATTGGCCACGCTGTTCCTCCATTGTCCGGGAATCTCATTGAAGGGTCGTACGGCAGAGTCGTCCTTCCTGACGGCAGGTACCTGTAGCGTGTGAGCGGCTCTGACCTGTCCAGACACAAACGGAGCCAGACGGGCCCTCAGACTGCAGCGGGACATCGCCTCTCTCACTGTCCCGTCTGAAGCTCCTCTCCAGCTCTCTCCATCAGCGGCCTTGTGCTTATATATCACTTCCCACTCCACAGGGATGAGGAGGAGGAAGTTTGCAAAGACCACCCCAAATACATTGGGACATCCCTACTCAAACTTAAAACTATACACATACATACACAGTTTGTTCTGTTTCTTCATGTGATTCCAGACAGACTGGATAATGATCAGATCAGATCTCTGTGTGGAGCACTGGCTGTTATCAGACAATAATCTCACTGCATTATTACAATTAATGACAAAAATAATGTTTTTTTGTTGCTGAAAATACTAGCGGCCGAAGACTTTTGCACAGTACTGTATATATATATCTTCATTTTTATGGAGTATTCTTTATTAATAAAATCCAAATGTCTGAAAACAGACACTCTTTGGGTTGTAAGATTTAAATGAATTTTAAATGTTTCTTCTGCTCATCAAGACTGCATTTCATTTGCAAAAATACTGTAAAAACTTAGATATTACCTATTTTTCACAGTTTAAAGAATTGTTTTCTATTTTAAATTTTCAGCATCATTACTCCATGCTGATTTCATGTTCAAGAAGTATTTATTATTATAGAATGCATCCTAATATTTAATGGGAATTTTTATATTTTAACAATTGTTCTTTTGCACTTTTGCTATACTTGAATACTTAATTTGCAGCTCTTTGTTTCAAGTGTCTCCACCTCTATGTAACTCCTCCCCCTCGAAACCTATGAATTGCAATGTAACACTGCCTTTGAAGACTACTTTGAAGACAACTTTGAAGTCAACAGACAACATACAAGTCTGACAATTAGAGATTTACTTTGATGACTGCAGCGCGCGGACAGAGTTCTCAAAATAAAGAGAATTTTGCTTCCAAATCCAAAGTCTTTCTCCTGGTCTCTCTGAAGATTTTTCACAACACTAGGCAGCACACCTGTTTGATAATAGTAATCAATATTATTAATAATAATTGATAAATGTTCACCAAATTCTTGTTCAGCTATATTTTTTAAATCTATTCGCATAGAAAACAGTTTATTTAAATTGCAATAATATGTCACTGTAATACTATCATACTGCGAGCAAGATTTACATAAAAATATGAAAATCATATATATATATATATATATGCACACAAACTACAAATGTTTATCTACAAAACATTATCCACCTATTTTTCTCTTTAGATGTGTGTATCAAGAGTATTGATTTCTCAAGTTACCAAAAATTTATCCACAGATGCTTATAGTGGAATAACCTTGTGTGTTTTTCTGTATAAACCATCGTCCAAGGACAGTAAACATTGGCAGGTCAAAAGTCGAGAGACAGTCAGCCTTGTACGAGATGACGATTTGCCCACAAACACAAACCTCAAGGATGTAGCTACATGTGTGTGTGTGTGTGCAGTAATCCAATACTCACTGTATTAAAATATACATTTATTTTGCATACATTAAAATAACACATTATAGAGATTTTAAAAAAAGCATACATGGATGAATTGAAATGCTTGGGTCACGGCACGCCACACTATTATAAATAAACAACACTGACACAAAGCAGCAAATTAGTGCTGAATTAAGTTTAAAGTGTATTAAATATCTCACAAAGCCCTTTGATTAAACCGAAATGACAGCGTTATAAACAACATCACGTAGTCTTGAGGAGCTTGATGAGTGTCTCCAGCTTCATGGCGGTGTTCAGATCTCCCTGAACTCTGAGTCTGCCGCTGCTGTAGGCGCTGAACGGTCGCAGGCCGCCCTCAAACATGGCCAACAGGTCCTGCTCGCTAATGCTCAGAGAAACATCCGGCTCCCGCGGAGAGACGCCCGCTCCACACGCTCCAGCACCTCCACACAGACAAACACTTTCACTCAAAACCGACCCTGAATGTGCTCTTTTCTTTCCATAAGGAAAGGGTAATCATAAGGGTTTTGGCATGTTCATAAGAGGTCCATTTGTCAGTTGTTTTTAGCTTGTTTATTTTCATCTAAAAATATGGCACGCGAATGCTTCAAACAATGGCATAAACCTCATTCAGTGTAAATTATGATGATCGTAATTAAAAATCATGTTTGCAATTTAATTTTTTTATGGTTTTTGTCATAATTGTGTCACAAGCCTCTCGGTTTTCATCCAAAATATCTTAAACTGTACTTCTTTAATTGAAGACAAAACTTTTATGGGTTTGGAACAACATGAAAGTATTTTATTTTGGGGTGGAGTAACTCTTTAATATGTGCTTACTCTTTTTTTTTTTTTTTTTTACCATGTCTAGCCACAAAGCTAGCCATATGGGATTATGGAGGTCTTCTATGTTAGAGCGTGTTTGGGTTCTTTTCATACTGCATTTATTAATCTTACCCACTGTTTCATTCAGTAGCACTTCTGCTTCTGACTCTGCTTCCAACACTTTACTGACTAATGATAGAGTAACATCAGGAGATTCAAATAAAATGGGTTTCAGAGATGTTGCAAGCCTGGCTCGAACCCAAATTACCTAAATGAGCACTTTCACTAAGCCACAGCTCTGATGTGCTATTTTTACTACATACAGTAAGTTCAGAAAACAGCACAACAGTCCAGTTCTGGAAGTGAAAATGCTCTTCATTACCTCCTTAGGGAAATCTTTAACATAGGAGTCAGAAATATTTGCTTTTATTATATTCATTTGTTTTTTTTATGACGGACGGAAGCAGTATGTAAAAGTGATTGATACAACATGATGTTGTATTTACTTTTTAATGTGCAAAAATATTGGAAGCCATCATTTTCAACTAACGTTTGAACTAATCATGTCTAGCAGCAGAAACTCTGGTTAAAAACTACATTACCCATGATGCTATTCACAATCAGAGAGCTGCAGTGAGCAAACCGCGCCAAACAATCATTGAGCTCCAATAACTCTGTTAAATAGGGCTGGGCGATATATATTATATAAAAAAACTTTTATTTTGGATTCGATTCATTGTTTTTTATACTGCATTTTATTTCAGTTCCAGTGTATTTGATTTCAAGTAATGTAAATAGTTTAAGGGTAAAGAGTGTTTTTAATTCTCTCAGTGTTACCTTGAGTCAGGTCCACATAGTAGCAGTTGTTGTGTCCGGAGTCAGTGGTGATCTGAAAACGGTAACAGGCTTGGACCTGATGTACCAGCTGCTCTGACAGCACTGAGCGGACCGCATCCATCAGTCCATCCGCACCACTGACACTCCCCGCTGGAGCTGAGCGCAGCTCGTCCGTGAAACTCACTGAATCTGGAGAAACCGCGAGATGACTTCCTGTTTATCATGATGGTTTGAAGACAAGGGAATCATAGATGCATTTACATTTCATTACTTGGCAGATACTTACATCAAAAGTGATTTAATAATAATAATTGAGGAACACTGCAAGCAATTTATTGCAGATTAGGAGTATAAACACACCTATTCGTGCCGGCAAATTATACGAAGGAAATTCAGACAATAAATGGTGTTTTGCTGAGAGTGAGCGAGATCATCCTTTCTTCTTCATTACTAGTTTTAATGTCAAATATACACAAATGAATGTCTCACTCCTCACGTAATCACACAGAAAGACGTCAATAAAACAGCTTGTACACAAAATGTCACGTAGCATTTCACTTACCTCAGGCTAGTCTTCAGTGTCCACAGTGTGCTATTTACTAGAAAAATGTATCCTAGTGAGGAGCACTATGCGAAAAATTTGGGTTTATTTAATTTAGGGATGTGACAAGGTTGTATAACAATTTTAAAAATCCACCTTTGAATGCAAAAACAATTTTTTTTTCGAATTTTAGGTGTGCGTCAGGCAGCCTTATCAGAGGTGCAAAAGATTTGACGATGTAAGTGCCATGGCATTTTAATGTTTTTAGCTGATCTTACCCAATTTCATTAAAAATAAATAAATAAATAAATCACAAAATAAGTGAACATCAATGTGGACAAGATGTTGTTTACGTCCAAACTGAAACCAAGCATATTTAGAAAAGGACATTTTCTAGAGGAACATCTATCACATCTGCACTGAACGTTTAGAAACCATGTAAAAAAATGTACACAAGTTAACATTTTAAAACATGTCTTGAGACTTCAAGGCGTTTTTTCCCTATTCCACTGCATCTTATATTTTTAAAGGACTCTTTGAATTCAATTACTGGTTTTCAGTCCGTTGTATACATACACACATGATGCTGTTTTGTTTCTAGTTGTTTAACTAACTTAATTATTTAAAATGAATAAACCATAAATTATTTAGAAACCATAAAAGCAGTTTTTGTTTAAAGATAGTGTTCTTTTATGACTTTGAATAAACATGCATTAGTAATATTTTGCTCAATGCGCCCTCTGGAGAGAAGACAAAAGCTTTTTTTCTACAATTACGCCTTATAAATCCAAATATAATTTGAATATTGATAATATTTAAGTACAAAATTCGAATTTAGTTTTTTAGTGATTTTGACAGCCCTAATTTCATTGTATTTCCTTAACCTGTTATTGATGTCTTCATTTTTGTAATGTATGTTTAAATAAATCTCTTATGAGACAAGTTATGACTCTGTAAAATAATTATATTTCAACAACAAATCAATTTAAAAACTATTTACATGTTTGCAATTTTCTTTTTTTTTGAGAATTGATTATTAGAGTTAAAAATGAATAGTAATAGAATTTATGTTTGGGCTCTGTTGTTAATTGTAATCTTTCTATAGTTTGGAGCAGAAGCTGAGGCTGATTCTTTTCTCTCTAAGAAAAATTTCAATATAACTGATTTTATTTAAAGTCAGAGCATTTTGTTCAGTAAACCATTGCTAAATCTAAATAAAAAGCAACTTATGCTTAGTTTTCTTCCTCCTGCTGTACTGAAACTGTACCGAAGCGTCATGTTTATGTAGCATTACACCCCTATCACAGATCCAAGTAGCCTAACATCACCTTGACTGGACTGGGACGCAGTCGTCTGGCTCAGGAAGTGCATTGCGAGTTGCTGCATGGGTCCGGTGAGTCCTTCCAGCCCAGGGACAGAGGGAGGCATAATGACGGGCCCCGCGTGACCCCCGTCTGGCTCCCGGAGCACCCCCTCCAGGATCAGCTCCACACGGTCCACCTCCAGCCCCCACGGCTTCGTCATCTCATTCATGTCCATCTGCAGCATACAGACACTTCAAAGCTTAAAGGGGTAGTTCACCAATAAATGAAAATGTGCTGTTAATTTAATCACCCTCAGATCATCCCTCTTGGAATAAAGTGGTGTAATAGTGCAATTTGCCTCTTACCCCGAGATGTTCCCCGAGTTTGATCCTCTCAGTCTGTATCTCTCTCAGAGTTTTTTTGCTGAGGGCCTGCATCATGGCGTTCTGTGCGGTGAGGCGGGTGGAGGCGTTCAGATCCTGCACCGCCACCACGGACATCACCGGACTCCAGATCCGGAACTGGATATCCGCTCCCACCGACACCAGACCACCGTCTTTGGTGGTGACCTTTTGTCAGGAAACATTGTGGGAATCTCAAAATACTATGAAGGTTTTAATGTAACTGCACTAAAAAAGAAACTAAAAAAAAAACTGTACCTTGCATGGTGGGACGCTGAAGGCTCTGGTCCGCAGATCAACCCTCTGCCACTGATCAATGAAAGGCAGAACCAGAACTACTCCTGGACCTTTAGGAGGACGGATCCGGCCCAAACGGAAAACAACAATCCTCTCATAGTTCGGTACAACCTGAAAACGATACTGTAAATTTAAGAAGCACTAATAAAAATGCAAAAACTCTCCTAAAAATGTGCTTCGAACTGACCTTTAGGACAAACCATCCAGATATGGGAAAGGTTATAAAGGTAACTAGGAAAACCAGGAACGTAACGATCAAGTTGCAAATCCAGGACAATAATCCCTGAGATTTATCTGTTATAAAAAGAGCATAATTATCAAAAATAAAAAAATTATACAGTCAATGCACACACTCCAGTATTAAATATTACTATTAACTATTTAAAAACTAAGAAAACATCACAATCAAGTTCAAAATCCAGGACAACAATCCCTGAAATATATCTGCTTTGTAAAATTATTAATAATAAAAAAAACATATAATATAGTATCATATGATATATATCACTAATGTAAAACTAAAGTGTATTATATTAATAAACACACACATATCACATTTATATATATATATATATATATATATATTGTATGCATATATGTGCGTGTGTGTGTATATATATAAATAACAAAATACCGTGGAGTGAATACCTGTGAAGTCGTTTTGAGAGACTTTAGGCACATAATCAAATGAATGTCCTCTCTGATCATAATTATTGTGAGTGAATGGAGCATGAGATAAAAACAGTCCCGGAGTGTCGCTGTACACGGACTCTCTCTGCGACAGACACTGATACTCATAACCTGAAGACTTCCCGAACATTGTCATGTCGATTCGGAAGAGATCGCTCCCTCCGTTAATGTTATTTTGCTCTCAACTCATGGCGAGGCGACCAAAAACAAGAACCACTTCCGCGTTTTGCGACGTCACGTCTACTGTGACGTCATGCGCTGAGGCCCATTGCAACAGCGCCCTTCAGAGTAAGGGAAGTGTCATGAATCACGGTGAGTGGACTTTTAGGTAATATCATCAATAAAAAGCATTGTTTTTCTCGATAAATAAATTCACAATTCAATAAAAATAAAAAGAGGAATTCAGAAAGATTCATAATATATTTTATTTATACGTCCTACAAATATGAGGCATATTTTTCAACTTTTACAAAAGTGCCCCCTTCAAAAGGGGAATTTCTTTGAAACTGATCATTAAAGATATTCTAAATAATTTTGCATTATAATGGCCATTTGCATTCTCAACATGATATACATAAACAGGCTGTGCCAAATATCTGAGATTCCAAATAATGGAGATGCATAGCAATATAGGTACAAAAACTACAGTAACACAAATAAAAAGAGACATATATAAAATTACACAATGAGACAAACAAGCAACCTATGCAAAAGAGTAATGCTTACATACATTTGCACTTTTTAGCATTTAGGCAGATTCATTGGCATCGCGACTAGCATGGCAGGAAAGCAAAGCGCCTAAATTCTTGAGGATTCCTCTAAAAACAGTCTTTCAGAAAGAGCTCCTCAGTTTTTGAACATGTCACACAGAAGTTTCTCCATGGGCGTGTTCCCGATGGTTCTCTGGAAGAAAAGTTGCTCGATTCTTTCCGAACTCACAAAGTGAAGGGATGGAAGGAGAAGCAATAGTCTGCCAAACCTAAGGTTAGAGATTCATAAGAATAATTTGCATTAGTTGTGTCCGCTCCCAAAAATACTTGTTTATGCAAATGCATGCTTGAATATTTGCTCACCTGGCGACTTGACTGGGGTAAAGAGTGTGGATATGTTGAGCTAGCAGCACTTGGGACTGATCTTGTAGGTTCTCCACCTGTTCTGGGTCTTTAAGTCCTCGTGTTTCTGTTACAGAATGCAAAAATTACTCACCCAGAACAACCTTTTTACCTCACTAGTTCAGTTCTTGTAATGTAGGCTATCATTTGTGCCACCTTGTGGCAAGAAGAGAGAATAACCTACCTGGTTTAAACAACACAATGGCTTTCAAGCATGCAAACTCAGTCGGATCCACTTGCAGTGGCTTGAAGCGGCTAAACACTTCTTGCAGGAGCCTCACGTCAGAGGCCGAGGGACTTCCCTTGCCCTGTCCTGGGGGTGAGAGGTCGGGCAGGGACAGCAGGGGGCAGTTGTCCAGAGGTAGTGACCACTGAATTGCACACAGAAGAAACAGCTCGCTCCATGCTTCCTCAAGTAGGATCACCTAAATTCACAAAGAGCGCTGGGTTAAAATTTATGGATCACTAAATTGAAGCTAGGCAGAATAATCAACGATATATGCTATTTTAAAGTGGCGTTTGGATTATTGCACTTACAGATTATACCGTATAACTAAAAAGCAACGTTTCGTAGGCTTGAATCTTTTTTTCTGGATTAACAAATCAGAAAATACTCATTTTGGTGGTAGTAGAGCGAGAAATAATAGACTCTCACTTGGTCTCTGAATGGTAGATGGGAAAACACCGGCAAGTTCTTCGCCCATTTAACAGACATGAAGAGCAGACGGGCTGAGGTTTCATATACACTCTCTGGTCCACGTGAGGGGTAGAGAGCACTGCCGTACTCTGGAGAACTCCTCTCAGGTTCATTACTGGTCACATCAATGTTCTCATCCACTGTAAACACAGTTGAAAAGACCAGTTTAGTCCAACCTTAACTTCCCAGCTGCTCCAGGCAAGCACAGTGAGGTAGAAAAGTAGACCAGCATAGCCATTGTCCCTGTCTGAAACCCAAGGCACCATTACCTTGCCATCTAGTCAATCTAAGTTACTTTTTCTATTAAGTAATGCCAGTTGCTTTGTTTACCAATTTATTGACTGGCAGCTCTGCTGTCCCATGTTGAGAGAAATCGAGAGTAAGTGCAGAAAAGCCTTAAGCCTGATTAATTAATTTCACTTTCAGCGTGAATTATATATATATATAAACTTTGTTTTTGTTGTTGCTGTCATTAAAAATAAATAGTTAAGCCCAGCTCAGAAACTACTGTAAGTAATGTAATTATTTACTTTTTTATTGCATAACACAATATTTGAATGCATTACTTTTAATAGTAACTTTCTCCAGCACTGCTAAAATGCACCCTTTAGGAATACATAAGCTACAAATGTGTACATTTTGAAAAGGTACAACCTCAGTGACAAGCTGTTGCACCCTAAAAAAGTATAATTTTTGCATTTTTTCCCCCCTGAGATTAGACAGGTTTCAGGCTGATGGTGTCATTCCTTACCATCCTCTGGTTCCAGCTTGGCGCAGGTCTCAGCTGTCATCAGGCTAGCCATGAAGCGATGTCCGTTCTTGGGGCTGTTTGAGCGGTGGCTACTATCTGTGGAGCTAATGCTGGAGCTGATGGAGGAGCCCAGCAGTGGGCGGTTGATCACAGAGCAGGTGGACGAGGAGGTGGGCTCCAAGGTGGTGGCGAGGTGCTCCTTGTCCTTGTCCATATCCAGTGCATCTAACCTGACCTGAGCGGTGCTGCGGGGCTGACGCTCATTCTGAACAGCTGAGAGGAGATGGACAGAAAGGTTTAGAAAATTATGACAATGATGAAAAAGAGAATACTTGACTCACGATCCTTCTGTAAGAACTACTGTGTAAGAAGTTGACTCACCATCCTTGTTCATGCCAGCTTGAAGGCATTTCTTTAAGCGACAGGCCTGGCACTGATTCCGATGGGCTTTGTCCACGGGACACATGCCTGTACCAGCTTGACATCTGTAAATATCAGGAAGGTTATGGTAGGCTCTAACTTCAAGCTTCTCTGCTCCCGACTTTGAACACCCGCAGAAAAAAAGGTACAAAATCTACCACTGGGGAAAAGATATACCTTCTCAAAAGATACTAATTTGTACACTTTAGGTAATAACATGTTCCTTTAAGCTACTACAATGCACCCTTTAGGGGTAAAGAAGGTACAAAGAAGTAACTTTTGATACCAGGAACCAAGTGACACCTTTTGTACCATTATTTCTGAGAGTGAATATGCTAGGTGTTTTCTCACCTGTAGATGAGTCTGCGCCTCACACTGCGCTTGAAAAAGCCACTGCAACCATTGCAAGCATATATCCCATAGTGTTTCCCACTGCTGGTGTCAGAACACACTTTGCAAAGAAGTCCTAAGTTCAGGATCTTGCCAGGAGCAGGGCTTTTACCTGAGAAAGCATAGAAAACATATTTTTGTTATTCCAGGTCACAATTGCTTATTCCATAATCCAGTCATTAAAAGTTGATCCTTTGCATAGCATTCCGTACTTGCTGAAGTAAACATACATGCTTACGAATACTGTATTGTAGGACTTGCTACAAGGTATTTCAACTGAAATACTAGAATACCAAAAAGTTTGAAGGGTAGTTGCTTGGTTCTTTATTACTTCTTGCATGTCCACTGCAAGCTAAATTAAAGGAGCAGTTACTCACCATCTTGGCTGTCATCCGTAGAGTTGCTCCTGGAAGACTCTGTTGGTGATGCAAATGGTATCATGGACATTTCTGACATCGGATCCTCCATTCGATGTAGTGTAGAAGTGTACCCCAAAAAGAATTTGGCTTTTGAGGCCAAAATATCTTTCACAGGCAGGTTGAATAGAATTGTAGAGGGTATCCCAAGATACCCGTCCAGTTCTGAGAATTGTACCAATGCTAGATGTTTCTTCGAAGTCCTTCAGTCTCTATCCTGATGGTCCGCTCTTGACTCCGGGTCTCTCTGATGTCTAGAACTTCTTGTTTGATGCTTTTGTAAAGAGCAGCAAGGTCTGTCACCTCCTCCTGGTGCCGGACAGTGAGTGACTCTGAGGCTATCGTGGGCTCACTAAAGGAAGACAAAGGGATTAGCAGCAAGCGCTGTGTAAGCAAGTGCCTATTTGTCATCTTCTTAATCTTTACTGTCCATCTAGGGGTGGATCAATCAGTCACACTCAGTAGTATTAGCTCCACCAGTATGGAGGGAATGAACAAACAAAAGGATTGGGGTTGAGTCATAACTGCCTATCTATCTCTCTCTTGCTCTCATCTCTTCTCTTCTGAGGTTTTCCTATAAACACTGCTTGACTTCAAGATTTGGTTAGCATCACACCTCCCAAATTGACTGTGGCTACCTATTGATTGATTTTTAAAAAATGTTTAGTGGTTTCTAAGTTTAAACAATCAATAGTGATTTCATGGGTCAACACCTGTTCCTGTTATGATCAATGATCCATAAGGGCATTACTTATATCTGACTGCACATAACACCAGATATGAAGGAATGTAAAAATGTAATCTATATCTATAATTTTGTATGTACAACTATAAAAAAACATATTTCTTTTGTACAGTACACAGGCTGTAGTGAACATCTGCTAAGGGATTCTTCCCTGAAGTTTTGTGGTATTTCATCATTGTTTAATCCTCAACTGTCTAACAGTAATGATGAGGCAATGCTAATCTCTACTGGCTCCAGTTAGCAAAATCTGCTGGATTTAAATCTTGTTGTTACTCAAAAAACGATGCCCAGTAATGTGTCCAAAAATGATTGACTGTAGCATGTTTACCTATCAAAACAAAGAAATGCAAATTACATGTTTACAATGTCATGATGTTTGCTCTACATCACTGTTTTAGGTTAATATATATATGAAACTATATTTTAGTGCTGACTGGTCACCACTTCCAAATATATATATATATATGTATGATTTGTATATATAACATTTTAGCTTTTTTTATTTTACATAAATAGTCATTGCAAAAAACACAAATATTCCATTTCCTAATTACATCATCAATAAGTTATTAGTTAATAAGTCATAAATGTATAAATACTATTTTCTACACAATAGTGTATAAAACTGATTAAAAAGAAAAATATAGAAAAATACAAGAATATGTCAATTAACGTAATTAGTTGCTAGATGTTCTCCCAGCAGAATCTTTTCAAAAATGTCTTGCTTTTTCAGCCTTTTTTTGCCCTCATGCAAACTTGTCATTTACACACTATAAATGCTGTATGGCACGTCACACTGCAAAAATCTGCCCGTTTCTCTTCATGAGTCATACTACAGCGTATACATTATTTACCAGATTGCATCACAGACCTAACATCTACTCTCAGATCAACAAATGTAAACTCTCTCTGTGAACTCTGTAAACACATCTCCATCCTCACCAGGTGTCCCGTCCGCTCCTGCACCCCGCGAGCGTCCACCAGCACCCATTTCGAATCAGCTAAGCGGCTTAACCTACCATAAAACGTGTCCTCTCAAGATAACAAAGACCTCCAACGAAAAGAGGGGGAGCAGGGAAAGAAAACAATTAGCTGCTTGTGAGTCTGTGGGAGCCGCTCGGGGCCCGACGGTGACTCGTACCGGTGCCATATGGTGGCTGCTCTCTGGATCCAGCTCTGCCTAATTAGTGACCCCAGTGTGATTTACTGGTAATTAGAGGGCTGAAGTCAGTGATTTGCTTTTTTCTTTTGATTTGTGTATCTATCTTATTAAAGTCTTAAGCAGTGCGAGGTCATACACAGAAGCCAGACAGCAACACATGCCACCTTAAACCCGTTTCATCGATCGCTCACAAACCGCAATCATGTGACTTTTTAATTGCAAAAAGCTTTGTTTTGATTGAATGCAAAACAAGCCTTATCTCGAGTCGGTTGATGTGAACTCTTCTCTAATTGGTTTGTTTAAACTCAGCCGATGAATGAGCAGCAGACAGCATGTAGTCTGATGAGGAGATGATCTCTGTGAACCAAGAATCCTCCTTAATGCTCGGTTGGCATTAAACTGGCGCTGACAGAGGTCTCTCTGTTGACCTAAACGAGTGTGTAAAAAGATTACAGCCCCAAGAGTAGGCTGGGGTCTTCTCGAGGAGCAGACGGAGCCGTTTGAACTCTGAACTGGAGACTGTAACTCAGTGTTGATGCATGAAGATCTTGAAACGCAGACTTGTTTGAACAAGAACGCCTGTTAATTTTTGTGATTTGCATATTTGGCATAAGTTAGGCGTGTGCTTGAGTGTGTTTGGCAGGTTTGTGTTGTTTTTGACAACCTGTCTTCCAACTAATGTGCCGGTATAGGTTGTTTGTACTTTAGCAGTAAAATACGACCCTTTAGAGCGTATACTAATATTGTGCCCCTATCGGTGACAGAACATTTGCATATGAATGTTTAGCTTCATTTGATTGAATTGACAGTGTTGCCAAAATCCCACGTTTACTAGACAGTGCTGTTTTGCGTGCGAATGGAGAATGTCTGACTATGGAATAATTTGTAATCAAAATTTTATTTGGTCCTCCTTATTTGGTTCTGAGGTTTACATTTTTTTAAAGACAAGATTATTAATGGTTCAGTGTTTTGTGAATGTAGTCACAATGTAAATGCTTTTGTCAGAGGGACTATTTTTAAAATACTGACAAGAAAGAAAAAAGTAAGAGTATTATTAAATATACAAACATTTAGTTTGGGGGTTTTCCTGGCAATAAATTGCAAAGAGAAAACTGATACCTATTTTTTTAATAATTGTTTTTTTTACATTTGTTCTAATTTAATGTGATCTGACTTGATCCTCGTTCTAACCTGCAAAAATAAAAATAATAAATACATTTTAATTCTTCATTAATAGTAGATGTGAGTGGGCGTTATCACGCCAGCCAGATGCACTGGCCCCAGATCAGCCGTCACAACACGCACCAGCGTGTGCAACGCATACTATCACGAAGCAAGCGGCAAACACCTCAGTTGTGTTTTAGTGATCAGGAGATCGCGTATGTTAGAGTTGAACTGTGATTGCCAGTTAAAGAGACTTTCTATTGTTTATTTTTGCTGCAAGAGTGATCTGTGATCATCATTGTGTTGACAATTCATTGCCCTGCTTCACTCCTTATTAAATATCCTAAACTTATCTTCAGTTGTCAGCCTCTTCCCTGTCAGAGCATTACAGGCGTAGTCACTGCATAAAATCTCCTGATATATCACTCCCACTCACATTAACAGACAAAAAAAGTGCTTTATAAAAAAAAAAAAAAAACTAAAATAATCAATAAAATTAACTAACAATAAATAAATGAATACACACTGGGAATACATTCTGGACAAGTGCTTTGCAAAACCAAATAAAACTAAAATAATCAATCAAATAAATGTAATAATAAATGAATAAACAAACAATCATTGCAACCTCACTCTGGACAAGTAATTTAGAAAACAAAATAAAACTAAAACAAACAATCAAGTAAACAAATAAAGTTAACAAACAAACAAACAATAAATAAATAAATAAACAAACACTGCTACGACACTCTGGACAAGTGATTTGGAAAACGTTTGTGACCCTACAAAAGACAAAAAAAATAAAAAAATCCAAGGCATTTGGAAAATGTATTAAACCAAAGCAAAACAAACAATTGAACAAACAAACAAAAAATGTATGTAATCGACTACCATACACTGTACAAGTGATTTGGAAAACAACACAAAACAAAGAAAAATTTTTCCCACCTGATTGGGAAAAAAATAGACCCTACATAGTGCAAGCAATACGAAAAACAAAACAAAAGCATTTAATACAAGCATTCTTTTGAACAAACACTGTTTGTCTTTGACCTGCTGATCTGGACCGGCAGTGTTTGCCTGACCTAAGCGCCCACTTCATTGTGTCTTGTTGCTTTGCTTTATTTGTTTTCAGACAGCGTGCAGCGTGAGAGAGTGTCACAGCATGTGACTGTGAGCTTCCAGAAGAAGAGCTCGGCGCATGACACATTCCTGCGGATGTCATGTGTGAGGGACACACCTGAGCTGTGAGCGCTTCACTGCCGCATTAGCTGCCTTTATGTAACTAGCAGGTGGCAATAACGCATAATGTTCCTAGTGGCTTTTTAGGACAAGACTTGCTTAGATGAGCAGAGCAGAGATTACCATAAAACAAAGAGCTTAGACTGGCCTAAAAATAGCAGGAATATTATACACTATGAATGATAAGGGTTATCATTAACCCTTTAAGTTCATCTTTGGATCATTTCAGGTCAAGGCTATTTGCTGGTTAAGCGTGTCCAAATGGTACTTCATAAGCATCTTTAGTGCTCAGGTTCTGTATATAACTCATATGGGGATTGGATTAAAATAAATAAATAATAAAATTAACATGTATTTATTTTCTTGCCTTATAAAGTATATTTTATATTATATTCTATAAAGGTTTTTAAAGGTTTAAACATATTATTAGTATCATAGTATTTTTAGTATCATTTAAAAATGCATGGACCACATATATTTAAAAAATTGTTTGTTATTATTTTTATTATTTTCATTATTATTAATAAATATTTCAATTATTACTTATTATTATTTACAAGTTTTTTCTAGTTTACCATAACTCAAAAAATAAAACTAGTTTTAAAATACAAAAAGTATAATATATAAAATAATAATAATAATAATAATATGCTAACAATTAATAAAACTACTTTAAAATGGTAAAATAATTCAATTGAATGTATTTATTTACTTTTTATTATTTAAAAAAAAACATTTATTTGAAATATATTTGGGCAAGATGATGACGATGATGTAAATTTAATTTAATTTAATTTAATTTAATTTAATTTAATTTAATTTAATTTAATTTAATTTAATTTAATTTAATTT
>JAUMHI010000032.1:2133537-2143727 GCA_032359435.1 Enteromius unitaeniatus
AATGTGTCTCAATGGGTCCAGCATACTGTAGAAGGAGGTTAAAGAATCCATTTCGGGCAATCCCCGCCACAATTTTCGGGTGTGTTACCCACTCTTGTGAATTCAATGCAGGCTCTGGTGATGGAACAAGAAGTAGAAACTCTTTTGAGGTGGTCGCTCCTCACGAAAGAAGGGGCGGGTTCTACAGCCGCTACTTTATAGTTCCGAAGAAGGATGGAGGGCTGAGGCCCATTTTAGATCTCAGAATCTTGAACCGCTCAGTAATGAAACTGAAGTTCAAAATGCTTACTATAAAGCAAGTCGTGTCACAAATCAGGTCCGAGGACTGGTTTGTCACGATAGATCTAAAGGATGCGTATTTCCACATATCAATCCATCCTTCTCACAGGAGGTTCCTGAGGTTCGGTTTCGAGGGCGAAGCGTACCAATATTGGGTTCTCCCCTTTGGCCTTGCACTTTCACCCCGTACATTTACGAAGTGTGTGAATGCAGCACTGGCTCCCCTAAGACTCCAGGGCATTCGCATACTGAATTATATTGACGACTGGTTAATTTTGGGCCAGTCGGAGAGCGAGGTGTGCAGACATCGAGATGTCATCCACGCTCACATGAAACGTTGGGGTTGAGACTGAACGTAAAGAAAAGTGAGCTTTCTCCAGCACAGTGAACCTCTTATCTAGGTGTAGTGTGGGATTCGATCATGATGCGGGCTCATATGACACCCACTCGAGTAGCTTCGATCCTCACCGCAGTCGCGAGAGTAAAGGAAGGCCAGTCACTCACTATCAAACAGTTTCAAAAACTGTTAGGCCTCATGGCATCTGCGTCAAATGTGATACCTATTGGCCTGCTGTACATGAGACCCGTACAGTTGTGGCTCAGAAACAAAGGTGTATCACTGAGGGGAAATCCTCTTCGCATGATCAAAGTGTCACGCTGTGCCGTACATGCCTTAGACATGTGGAGGAAACCTGCGTTTCTAGAACAGGGCCCAGTGTTGGAAGCTCCGATTTGCTGCCTAGTACTAGCGACGGATGCATCCCTCACTGGTTGGGGAGCGATCATGAGTGGTCGCTCAGCCCGAGGTCTGTGGGAAGATCGCTATCTTACTTGGCACATAAATTACCTAGAGATGCTGGCAGTGTTCCAGGCACTCCCACAGACAGTCGTCAGTCATTGCTTACATAAACCACCAAGGAGGCCTGCGTTCGCGCCCCTTGTACAAGCTGGCGCACCGGATCCTTGTGTGGGCCCAGGAAGATCCCTCTCACTGAGAGCCATCTACATTCCCGGGCATTTAAATGTAGGAGTAGACATCCAGTTGAGACGGGGGCCAAGGCCCGGGGAATGGATGCTCCACACCGAGGTGGTGCTACAGAGCAGAGGTGGACATCTTTGCCACCAGAGATAATGCAAGAATGTCCCCTTTGGTACTCTCTAGTTCATCCAGCTCCACTGGGGCTGGATGCCATGGTACAGAGGTGGCCGAGGCACCTGAGGGGGCACAACTCTTAGCAGCAGGTCTCTCAACTGAGGTTGTTGAGACCATCCTCCAGTCCAGAGCTCCATCCATGAGGAAACTGTATGCCTTGAAGTGGAAACGTTTCACTTCTTGGTGTAGAGATCACCAGCAAGATCCAGTTAACTACCCGGTGTGTACAGTGCTGGAGTTCTTGCAGAGTTGATTCTCTACTGGGGTCACCCACTCCACCTTGAAGTGCAACACGTGGCAGCTATATCGGCCTACCACTCCTCTCTTGGTGAGCAGATACTGGGTAGAGAACCCCTGGTCATAAGTTTCCTCCATGGTGCACTGAGGTTGAGGCCTCCGGTACTCTCCCGGGTACCAACCTGGGACCTGGCTGTAGTGATAGAGGCCCTCTGTGGGCCGCCATTTGAGCCTATAGAGGAGATCTCAGATCGTTTACTAACGATAAAGACCACACTTTTGCTTGCATTGTGTTCTCTGAGGAGAGTAGGTGACCTTCAGGCCCTCTCAGTGGCCCCTACACATCTGGGCTTTGCGCCCGGCATGGCCAAAGCCTTTCTGTACCCGCGAGCGGGTTACAGCCCTAAGGTCCCTACGGTCACACCACAGCCAGTAGTACTGCAGGCCTTCAACCCTCCTCCCTTCAGGGAGCCCAGTCAGCAGAAGCTAAACTGTATGTGTCCAGTGCAAGTGCTTTGGGCCACCCAAGATGGGGTGCCCTGCGACTAAACAGACTTTAAGCAGATGGATAGTGGATGCCATTAATACTTCTTATGAGTCCTCTGGTCTCCCGCCGAGGCTAGGAGTCAGAGCGCACTCAACACGTGATGTGGCGGCCTCAAAGGCCCTGTTAGCAGGGGTTTCCTTGGCCGACATCTGTGACGCTGCGCGGTGGTCCACCCCTTACAACTTTGTCCTTTTTTTATGGGTTGGACTTGTGAGCCACTCTGGGCTCTTCTGTTCTCGCTTAGCTGTGCACAAACACACACTGGGCAGGGAACTTGAAAGTCTGGGGGTGTGGGCATCTTGTTCCCATAGCGTCTCGTTGATGCAGCTCAAGTTCCTGAAAAAGAACGTCTCTAGGTTATGTATATAACCCTAGTTCCTTGAAGGAACGAGATGCTGCGTCTCGACTCCACACTTTCTGCATCCCTTGCCGGTGCTCCGCTGCATGACAGGAGCTGTTTGCCGGCCGGCATGCCATGTGCTTTTATACTTCCTGGTCTGTGACGTCACCCACCAATGACGTCCCTACTCACAATTGGCTGATTCAACACACGATTCAGAGCCGTCACCCTGGGGGCATTCCCATAGCGTCTCGTTGATGCGGCGTCTCATTTCTTCAAGGAACTAGGGTTATATACATAACTTAGAGATGTTTTGTGATTTTAGAGATGATCATGCTCTTGCTTTTTCACATCCTGGGTCTCTGGCAGCCTGATATCGGGCCATATGTAGGACTTCCTAACATGGTGGTAAGAAAAAGCTCAGCAAAGAATGATAACACATGCAAAAAGATAGCTGATATTGGTAGAGAATTACGTAATTCAATAATAATTCAAATACAAAACACTTATGTACTGTATTACAAAGATAATTACAGCGGTGAATAGAATTATATTAACACAGTACAGCTGTATTGGGAAATAAAGCTATACAATAAAATATTGCAATTGAAGAAATGTTTATAAAAAGCATGACAAAATTGCTAAACCTTAAATTAAAATGACTAAAATAAAGAAAGATTAAAAATAACTAACATATAAGTAACACTAATTTTTCTTAAGATTTGAAAAGCATGAAAAACCTGTTTTCAAATCACATCAATCTTAGTAACTATTAATTTTACTTGACCTGCTTGACCTGTCTGAATATTCAATTCTGATTGGCTGGCAGGTATGCATTAAATGATTAATTATGCTTTCTCACACCAAGGCATCATCTGATAAAGTAGTTTTTTTTATTAACTGTAATGCTTAAAATGAACACTTAATATTGTAATTATTGTTTTAATAATTAAGTTTCCACCATTGGGCAGCCTGGATTGGACAAAATACTAGAAAATGTGACTTGATGGGAGAAAGTACATTCGTCAAATCCTAATCCTGCGTCTGAACTTCCAGTAACTGAGTAAAGGGTTATTGATGAGCTAATGAAATTTAAGGTGAAGTGTCCTTTTGTTTGCCGCCGTAGCAGTACTAGCTTTATTCCTTTTTATTACTAATGCATTCTAAATGTGTTTTTTTCCCATTAAATACTATTTAAAAGGTGGCTGCTGTCCGACGGTTATCTGGATCTTGTGGCTTAAACACCAAGGGATCAAAGATGGACCTCATAATGAGATTGAGGAGTGAAATGCAAAGCAGGTCATCTTATGACAAGATTTTTCAAAAAGTTTGGCATGCCTCAGGTTAGTACACACTGATATAATTTATAATTGCAACATGAGGAGTCAATATTTCATAAATTTTATATAAAGGGAACTTCCTCTTCTTTTTGTACTGTTCTCTAAGGTCCACTTTGAATATCTTTACTTATTTTATATCAAAAACATAATTTATAATAACTATGTTTTTATAGTAGTCAAAAGATTAAAGGAGTTTGTTTTTTTTAGTTCATGTAGTTTCATAAAAAGACAATGTGGTTGAAACATTAAAATGTGTTTTTTTATTGTTTAGGTGGTTAGGCAGTTGTCATGTGCCCCTGCGGTGTTGTTTACAACATTTCCAGGACATTTTGATGAATCTGCAACCATTTGTTAACTTTCAGTTTCGATTTCTAAATTTCTCGTACGTGTCGGTTCGTGTTACCTGGTCTATTAGCCCAACCTGTTTAACGAGTCGGGAAGGATTTTGCGCGTTTTAAGAGATTTTGATCAAAGAAACTGACGAAGTTTGAGTAGTTCTTTGTAATTCTCACTTTACTGCAAACTCCAGAAGAGTATTCAAATAGTCTATTTATAAAAACGCAAAAGTCGATTAGTCCAGATGGCGGAGCCTGAAGGTGAGAGATCTAGACTACATATCTATTTAGGCCTAACGTCAATTATTTGATTTATGGAAATCCACTGACAAAATAACCTATTTCAAAAAGTAGGCTACGCTGTTAACTAACAACATAGCACTATCCACCTACAGTAGCTACACAGCTTTCTCTTTACTAACAGTTACATAAGTACATTGTAAATGTATCTGTCTATTTTAATTTTTAAGATATAAAATATTGTCTTACAAATATTTCATGATCAGGATCGACTTAATTTTGATATTTTTTTAAGAGAGGTCTATTCCAAATAAAAGTGGCGAGTTGGACCGTCAGTGTTAGAGAATCTGCACACTACAATAAAATAGATGCACACATGATGAAGAAAAAAAAAAAGAATATAGGGCAATCCTAGGTTCCGACCATGACATCTTTACCAGAATTATAAGCTTTAGACACTAATCTGTTTCTACTGATTCATTATCAGATCAAATTTTATTTGTGTCCTTAATCCAGCTGACTTGAACTCTTAACTAGTTCTTTTCAATCAGGTCCAGAACCAGTGACAGAACTTTGCTCACTTGTAAGTGTAAGAGGTGACAATAAATAACCTGTTTGTTATAATGAGACCATGATGCACATGAATAACATTAAAACTCTTTATTTTAATCAGTTTACCTCATTTCCAAGAACTGCTTAAACACTCTTTATTTCTCTCTTTATTAAATGGTAATTTCTCGAACAGCCTGAGCGCCTTCAAGGTAGGCTAATATTCTGACTTTCTACTGTGAGAGAATATTGTAATTAGCTGCTGTATTTGTGTCTGCATGACATTTGAGGTTCAGACCATGACATCTCTACCAGAATTATAAGCTTTAGACACTAAACTGTTTCTACTCATTCATTATCAGATCAAATAAATTTTATTTGTGTCCTTAATCCAGCTGACTTGAACTCTAACTAATTCTTTTCAATTAGCTCCAGAAGCAGTGACAGAACTTTTCTCACTTGTAAGTGTAATAGGTGACAATAAATAACCTGTTTGTTATAATGAGACCATGATGCACATGAATAACATTAAAACTCTTTATTTTAATCAGTTTACCTCATTTCCAAGAACTGCTTAAACACTCTTTATTTCTCTCTTTATTAAATGGTAATTTCTCGAACAGCCTGAGCGCTTTCAAGGTAGGCTAATATTCTGACTTTCTACTCTGAGAGCTCTACTTTGATTGCTGATGAATATTGTAATTAGCTGCTATGTTTGTGTCTGCATGAAGGATCTCAGTGTTTCAGATCATGAGATCTCTACCAGAATTATAAGCTTTAGACACTAAACTGTTTCTACTGATTCAATATCAGATCAAATTTTACTTGTGTCCTTAATCTAGCTGACATGAGCTCTAACTAGTTATTTTCAATCAGGTCCAGGCACAACGATAAAACATGGGTCACCTGTAAGTGATGAGAAATTTTCTTTATTGTGTGGTTGTTTTAATGAGACTGTGATGAACTAAAAGAGACTTATACAGTTGTATTTTCCACTAATGCTGTATATTGAAATGTTAACACTCATCTCTCATTATTAGTGCCCCAGCTACTCAATGATTGGGAAGCATGATTTGATTCAAAGACCCCAAAAACAAGACCCAGGTATGCTCAAACTGTTTAATATGAGAGCTCTACTTTGATTGGTCTAGAAATAAATCACCAGCTGAATGTCTTCAAAGACTGTAAGAGTTTAGATCAGTCATTTAAAAGCTGATAAGCAGTGGTGATATAGTAAACTGTGTTCCCTGTCTGTCAGTCACTATGACGTTATGTCGTGACGACAGACTGGGGTCATTACTTGGGAGCCCTGATTCGCTCTGAAATAGAGAAAACGGCAATGAAAATTGGCTAGTGTAATTTGCATGCGAGCCACTCCCCCGCAGAGCGGGTATAAATAGGGCAGCAGGTGCATCCACTCATCAGATTTTGCTTTGGAGCCAAGAGCTGTTTAGATGCAGTTCTCTCCTGAACACAGTGCAAGAGAGATCTTCTTCAAGCGGAGGCTGTTCAGTGTGGCGTTACAACATGATCAACGGAGTTCCTGTGTTCCAGCAATTCCCTTGGGCTTTTCACAAAAGAGCAGTTTCTGACACGGTTGGCAGTCGTCTTTTTAAAGATACCGTTCCGACCGTGTCCTCTTGGGTGTGGTTACCATCTTTCCGCTAGCGATGGCCACAAGTGCTGTCTTCAGTGTCTGGGGATCCAGCATGCTGAAGACGCGTTTGTGAAGGGTTCATGTGCTCATTGTGAGTCCATGCCCCTGACAGTTTTTCGATCTTGTTTCTCTCTCCTCCGGGGGAGAGTCAACACCTGCTCCCTGTGTTGAGTTCACCGCTTCCGGCAGAGACTCTGTGGCTAGAGAGGGTGCTGACTTGAGGAATGTAAGAGCTTTCCCGCCAGGTGTGTCCTCATGGGCTTCTCACATCTTGCACAAAGACTGCCCCGTGCAGTTTGCCGGTGATTTGTCTGGGCCGTCTGCGGGCAGTCCTCACATTTCATTCTGTAGACCGTTAGGGGATCGTATGTCGATCACAGCATCGGAGGATGGGTTTTCATCTGGCGAGGATGAAGATTTGGCCGGACTGCCACCTTTGGGTGTTGCAGCCCGAGCCGAGTCCGACTCGGAGATGAATGCCATGCTCATGCTAGCTCGGGCGGCCGAGAGCATCGGGCTGGAGATGTCAAAACCTCCTAGCCCTGAGCACTCTCGGCTGGATGATTGGTTTCTCGAGTCAGGCCATGGTTCTCAGCAACGTCCGGCCCGGTGCCTTTCTTCCCTGAGGTGCATGAGGAGCTGACGAAGTCGTGGATGGCTTTTTTCACAGCCAAAAGCCACTTGTCATCCTCCTCCATCCTCACCACTCTTGACAAAGGAGCGGCCAAGGGTTACGAAAGCATTCACCAGGTTGAGAGAGCGGAGCCTGCAGAGCGCCGCCACCTGGAAGAATGGCCCTTGACTCCAGCCTAGAGCAAGGCAGCTCCATGCCTGAGGGTGAGTCCGACCCGGGGTTTATGCAGGAGCTTCAGTGCGATGAAGGTCATAGCGCAGTCCCTCGGGAAGGCGATGTCCACATTAGTGGCTCAAGAGCGCTATTTATGGATTCTATTTATTTAAGGACACCAAAAGAGAGTTCGCTTTCTCAATGCCCCGATCACTTAGGCTGGCCTATTCAGCGACACTGTGGAGAATTTTGCACAGCAGTTTTCCGCAGTTCAAAAGCAGACTGAGGTCGTTCAGCACATCCTGCCCCGGCGTGACCCTCCAGCCGCCATCCGTCCGCCACAGGCCAGCCTGGGTCTGCTCGTCGCCGAGGGCGCCCCTGTACTGTGGCACTGGCCCTTGTCTCCAGCTGGTGCTAAGCCCTCCAAGAAGACAGAGACCCAGGGTCCTCCCCTTCAGGCTATCCCTGTCACCACAAGTCTTTACGAAGGTTGTGGAGGGCGCCCTTGGCCCGTTAAGGGAAGTGGGCATCCGGATCCTCAACTACCTCGACGACTGGCTCATTATGGCCCATTCGCGAAAGCAGTCCTGGGGCATATGATATCCGCAGCCGCTGTAACGCCACTGGGATTACTCCATTACAGCACTGGCTGAACTCCCGGGTCCCGAGATGGGCATGGCGCCGCAGCACACTCCGAGTGGTTATTACCCCGGAGTGTCGTCGCACACTCAGTCCCTGGAAAGACCCTGTGTTCTTGCTGGCCGGAGTGCCCCTGGGCCAGGTGTCCCGGCACACTGTCGGCACAACAGATGCCTCCAGTGTGGGCTGCTTTGGCATATCAATTGCCTAGAGCTGGTAGCAGTGCACTTGACGCTGACTGGTGTTCTGCTCTTGCAAAGAACCCCCGACCATGCACGATTGGAGTAGTGCTTTCCTTCCTGCAAGAAAAGTTAGAGCACAGGCTGTCGCCCTCCACTTTGAAAGTGTATGTGGCTGCCATAGCAGCTCATCACAATGCAGTGAATGGCCGGTCCACTGGAAAGCATGATCTCATTGTCTCTTAAGACAGCGTTCCTGATCGCGCTCACTTCCATCAAGAGGGTCGGGGACCTCCAAGCGTCCTCCCATGCGTTGGCATACGGGGCCTCGCTGGCAGATATTTGTCGAGCTGCGTGCTGGGCAACACCAAATACTTTTGCACGGTATTACAACCTCCGGGTTGTACTGGTCTCTTCTTCCCTGTTGCAAAACAGATAGATCAGACTGCTTGGTGTCCTGCTTGCTGCGCCATTCCCCCTCCCAGTCCTCCCAGTCGTGTCTCCTCTTTTGCCGACCCTGGTCCTCCAAGGACCAACGGCAGTCAGACTGGGCAGAGCAGTCTGACGCTAGGCCCAGTATCCGGGTGATTTCTTTGCCCGGAAGGTCAGCCCCTGTACTGGGATAGGTGGCTGCATGCCTGATTCCCCACGGGTAATCTCTCCCAGATGGTAAACTTGTGTCTTCCCTCGGCCCGTCTCTGCGGACTAGTCTTTCCCCCTGCGGGTGGAACAAGCCCCTGAGGCATATTCCTATGCGTACTACCTTGCGGGTTAATCCATATTTGTGTTACCGCACATTTACCATTTACATTGTGGTTCTGCGTAGTGCCCTTCCCTCGTTCCGCCAAAAGTGCTGGCGTTTTCTCTATTTCAGAGCGAATCAGGGCTCCCAAGTAATGACCCCAGTCTGTCGTCATGACATAACATCTCCGTTCCCTCCATCAGGGAACAGGGGTTACAATACGTAACCGAGACATTTGATTTTGAGACATTGAAATGTAAAATTAATCTTGACAGATCTTAGATAGTTACTGAACCAGAATTTTATAATTGAGTTTATTTAGCAATTCCGTGCAGTAAGTTTATGTACATAAAAGGATTGTTTGTTCTTCAGTGTGTTAAACGAGATCATCATAGGGCGATTGTATAATGTGATTATTTTCATTACATTTTGTATTGTGAGCTTAAAAAATGTGTTATGTTTTCCTTTAGCATGGCAGATGATGATATGCGAGTATAAGAAGTCACTCGACTGGAAGGATCAGAATGAGAGGAGTTTCCCCTCTGGTGAAAGAGTATTGCTGGCTGCCCTCTACACTGAACCTGTGATTATTCAGAAAAATAAAAAGGGCAGTTTTCTGAATATCAGCGTGGAGGAGTTGTTTAAATCAAACAGATATCTGTATGATGATGCTTTCATTCTTAAAGGAAATTCTGGTAGTGGAAAATCTTTCATAGCGCAAAAGATTATGTTGGACTGGGCATCTGAAAAACATGACTTTAACTTTGATCTGGCATTCAGTCTGAGTTATGAAGAAGTTAAGTGTATTTCTCAGGAGATGAACTTGATTGAGATCCTAAGCTGGAGCTGTAGTTTAACATCAGATCAGATCACAATGTTAATAAACTCATCACTCAAAGTGCTCCTCATCATTGATGGACTTGATGATCTTGATGAGCTTAGAATTATGTGGGATACATTTTGCATATCATCCATATTCCAGAAAGCCCCACCTGAGGTCGTTGTTTGTTCCTTGCTTCGTCAACAATTCCTGCCCAGATCTGTCTTGCTCATCACTACTAGAACTGATGTCCCACAGGGTATGTTGCGAACAAAACAACTATTGATTGTAGGTTTCTCTAAAAAGGGGGTGAAGGAGTACTTCCAGAAGTTCTTTCAGAATGAGG
>JAUMHI010000032.1:2158154-2192010 GCA_032359435.1 Enteromius unitaeniatus
TTTGCAGTTTGCACTAATTGTTTTGAGAAATGCACTAACTGCTGTGCAAATGTTAATACTGTTGTGATAAATGCACCGAAGCGACTGAGAAAAACTGTAACTGAAAGTTGGGTGTTTAATTCTTTTGTTTTAAATAATTTACTACTCTTTTCCTATTTGAGACTGTAAAAATGCTTTGACATAATTTGTATTTTTACAGAAAGGTGAAAAAAGACAGACAGACAGATAGACAGATAGATAGACAGACAGATAGATAGACAGATAGACAGATATATAGATAGATAGATAGATAGATAGATAGACAGATAGACAGATATATAGATAGACAGATAGATAGATAGATAGATATACAGATAGACAGATATATAGATAGACAGATAGATAGACAGATACATAGATAGACAGATAGATAAACAGATGGATGGGCAGACAGAGTAAGATAGATTATCTTTGATGCTTTTACTACTACTACTACTACTACTTTATATTATTATTTTAGAAATGTGTTTCAATATATTGTTATGATGTTCATACATCGCCTGTGGCTTGTTCCAATTTATTTACTATTTACAATTTATGTGGTCAGTGTAGAAGAAAAATGAAAAGGTTTGGTGTTAGAGAGCACTTTAAATCCAGAAGCACGCGTGATAAAGCTAACAGCAATATTCCAGAATCGACCTATGACCGTCCTCTCACACACAGCTGACTGACTGAAGCACACACACACACACACACACACACACCCGGAAAACACCCGCGTTCATCATGGAGCGAAAAGTGGCGAGGGAATTTCGGCATAAGGTAGGCTAAAAAACTGCTGCTGTATAATGTAAGCTATTCTAATTGGTTTGTTTGCATTTTTAGTTATTAGCAGTCTAGTCTAGTATTGATCTCGCTGCTCAGGAATGACGAAGGAGCACGCGTCCACGCTATAAAATATTACTAAACGAATTAAATTAATATTAACCCGGTTTTCGACACGCAAAGTATTCCTGTGTTCATAGAAACCGTCGTTAATTGGTTGGCCAAGTTTGTTTTGCAACAAAAAGGTGTCGGTTTTAGACTTTTCAGTCACTACAGTTAACATGTTATTATGTATAACTTAATAACTTCGATGTATTTAGCCAAATTATCAAGCCACAAATTCGCATAAAAGTGTAATTTACCGGTAGAAAGGTGTGTGACGTCACACAATGAACGCGTTGTGATTGGCTGAGCAGGTGACAGGTGTAGGTTACCGAGTGTGCTGGTAATTGTTGTACAATAGATATTGATTATTGTTTGTCTGCTAAACGTTAAGTTGAAACTTTGTTGTGGTTACTACATTTTTAAATTACATTGAATGATTTAATGTAGATATCTATTTATATGTTTATTTTTAAGGCACCATGTGACCCCTGTGTGTGTAACTGTAGACTTGTACCATCTGTTGTGTGCTGCATGGAGTTACACAACAGACAGTTTTTCCTCAGCAGTAGCTGAAGTGGCAGAAGTGTGTGGTCAGGCGGAAATGATTGTGGCATTTATTGTCAGATGGGGGTGGGAAAGCCGTGGCACACTGTAAATGATAAAGCTTTGGGTTTCATTTTAGTTCTCCCCCTCTATGACAAATACATTGTGCTGCTGACCTTTCACTTGTCTCTTTCAAATCACTTGGCATAACCTGCAAAGGATAAGAAGCTGATTTAAGTGACAGATTTCTGCTTTCAGTATCAGTTTATGACATTAAAGTCCAAGGGTGGACTGCCATCTGGGTTTATTAAAATGTTTATGAAACCTTAAATGGCCTTTGAACACACAGTCACCGGTTTACTGTATGTGGCCTAACGCTGGTGTAGATATGGAGCTATATGGAAATGCTTATTTTAGACACACAAGAGCCAATAAAAATTTACAAAGTCTGACATCAGAGTCATGGCGGCCGGAGAGAGGATCGCGTTCTTTTAGAAATCGATGCTTTTGCCTCTAAAAAATTGGAATATTAATCCTTTTTAATTATAGTGTTGGTGGTTGTATCTACGGTTTATCTTGTGTTTTATTAGCTAAAATAGTAGGTTTAGGGGCAGGTGTTGGGTTACGTGCTCATAAATGTATAAATAAATTAATATAAATACAACTGTTGTGCCTATTTACAGTGAAAAATCACACCCCAATACATGCAATAATGGCAATATCGTTACCCAATATTTGAATCCAGTTATTCGTGCGTGAATTCTGTGAGATCAGGTTGCCTGTAACTACACACATGTAACAACCCTTTAGATTTGTTAATGATAGTACAAATGTGTATCAGGACTAATAACGCTTTGTGGTAAAGAAAGGGCTACACTTTATATTATTTCTATGGATTTAGCATGTAATTACTCTGATGTCGTACAGCAGCGGTCAGTAAGTTAGGCTTTACATATAAATAGTGGTAGGTGTCACACTTTATATGAAGTGGAAAGTTCCTGAGGAGTTACCATGTACTGCAAATACACTAATATTACAGTGTAATACTGCTCCCACTTTACATATCCCTCAACCTACCTGTTTCCACCCCCTGGATCCCATTTACACCCCTAAAACTACTCACCCTCCATTCCCACATTTGTACTTTCATTAACAAACTTATTTTTGTTTGTCCGTTCAGTCCATGCTATTTATTTATATATGCATTTATTTATTTTTTTTAATTTGTTTGTTGTTATCCAGTCGTTTTATTTATTTTTTCCATCCACCTGGTTTTATGTAGTTTTATGTCTGCTAAATTTATTTGTTTTGTTCATCTGTGTTTGCTTTTGTTTGTTCATTCAGACAATTAAATAAATCTATTACAAATGTTTGATCTTTCCTTTGTTTGTTTATCCAGACATTAGATTTTTTTGGTTTTAGTTTTGTTAGTTCTTTTGTTTATCATTCAGTCAGTTTAATTCATTAGTTTATTTGTTTTTGTTTATCCAACCGACCATTTTGTTTGTTCATTCATCCAGTGTATTTAACTTATTTGTTTGTCCAGCTGCTTTTTTGTTCAATTTATTTATTTAGGAACAAATAAGTTTGATTTTTTAGTTTAGCATGCTAACCTCACATTACACAGAATTCTCTCATCATTTACTTGCCCTCAACTAGTTCCAAATCTTTATGCTTTATGAATTTCTATGTTCTGCTGAACACAAAGGAAGCTATTTTGAAAAGAGTGCGTTACCGGGTTGTTTTGATCACCATTGACTTTAATAGTACGAAAAAATACTATGGAAGTCAATGGTGACCAAAAAAAAATATTTTCAGTGTTCAGTCTTTGTGTTTGAAACTACTCGAGGGTGGGTAAAATATTGGGTGAACTATTCCTTTTGTGACATAAGAGAGTTCATGAAGCTCAAGTGCAAAGGGAATTTATTCCAGCTCTGGGTCATACAAACAACATCAGGACCAGCAAACAGCATTATAAGAGGCAAAGGCAGAAGAGTAAACGATAAACAGAGTAAAGGGTCGAAATACCAGGGTAAACAGAGTCAGTGGGGCGAGGCAAAGGCAGTAATCCAGGAACGGGTAGAAGTCAGCTACAGGTAAATCCAAACAGCAAGAAACACAGAGAATGAAACACAGGGTTGACAGAAAACACTGACACCACAACAGAAAGACAATGATCCATGACTAGACAAACAAACAGACTGGTATTTATGACTGATTGAATGATGAACAAACTAGAAACAGCTGTGGGGAGAGGTGCATTCTGGGCAATGAAGTCCGGGCATGAAAACAGACACAAAACACAGAGTACATAGAAAGCTGGAGTCTTTAGTTGATAGCTCCAGCTGAGCGTGACACCTTTAACATTGTTATGATAATAGTGCGCGGACACTCACTGTAAGGTGACACTGCTAGCATGATAAACCTCTTTATCTGAGCTCAGGAACATTAACAGGTCCAGTGGAGCAGATCTGAACTAATGATACTCACAATACAGAAAAAGATCCACCTGACCTATTCAACTAAAAACAACCAATCTGAGAGTCGCTTGACTCACAGACACACAATAGTCCCTCCACCTCCTCTCTCCACACTCCACTTTCTGTCTTAGTCTCTCACTCAGTGAGAGAGACATGTGTTACATCATTGACTGGCCGAAACGCTTCCTTAAAACATTTCTACAGCAGATTAGCCGCCATCAGGTAAAATATAAATGATAGTGTTTTTTTTTGTTATTATTGATGATCTGATCAGATGTTTGTGTGTTGTTCAGGTGGAGCTGCTGATTGATAATGAAGCAGAGAAGGACTATCTGTATGATGTTCTCCGCATGTACCACCAGTAAGTACATCAATTCAGTTGTGTTTCAGTCATTATTATTTATTTATGTAGTTACTTTGTTTTAAAGCCATTTTATTTGTTTGTTTTGTTCACCTGTTTGGTTTTGTGTGTTCATTCAGTCCATCAAAAGTATTTTTTTGTTTGTTATCAAGCTATTTTATTAGTTTATATTGTCTGTTTTTTTTTTCTTTCTTCATTCAGTCCATGTTATTTATTTATTTTGTTCATCCAGTCATTTTGTTTGTTTGTTTTGGTCATTGATTTGTTTTCAAACCATTGTATTTGTTTGTTTTGTTCATCCATCTGGTTTCATTTGTTCTTTAAGTCCATTAAATTAGTAAATCCAGTAAGTACACACAATAATAATTCATTTGTTTGTGCTGTTGTACGAAACAAACAAACAAAAACGTTTTTTGTTAATATTCTTGTTAGTGTTTCTATCTCTCTATCTATTATTACAATTGCTCATATTAGGGTAAGAAATTTCAACACACTACCTAAAAACCAATAGAACAACAAAGCAACCAGAAAATGTATAATTCTTGTAATTCATTGTACACTTCTTCATTTACAGAAATATTTTAAAAATGTGCAACAATAATAGAATATAGAATATAAAAGGCGTTCAAAGTTTTCGGTAGCAGTGGAGTTTACTGGAGTCTTAGAGGCTGATGAATAAAGTCATTTTCCATCAGTGGTAATCTGTTGATCGAAGGAAAGCTGCATGGCACATTCAAAAGGACAAAAGTATTCAGTGTCGGTTTAAGTGTAAGAATAGGAAATGCTGAATGCATGATCTCGTGTGTAAATCAACACGTCATTGCTCCGCTGGACTGGAATAGGAGGCTTGATCCAATGGAAAGGTAACTTGGATCAGATCATTTCCACTGTCCTCCCTGCATTCAAGGGCAGCCATTCTCTCGCGTCCCTTTGTCTCTGATATCTGAGTCAGGAGTGAAATATCAATGATTCATAGAGCAACTGCCTCCAAATTCATAAGCTGACTTTATGTGGGTATAACATGTCATTTTCCACAACAAGTAACATCTGAATTTGTTTTTGTTGAAATAATTAATATAAGGTAATCTTACATTATCACAGCAAAAACCTTTACATATACAGAAATATATGATTCCATTTATTTTATAGTGTGTGTGTGTGTGTGTATACCTGTTAAAATGGACAAATATGGGATGAATATAATATCAGGACTTTTTTACGCAAATAGTAAATTGTCCATCTTTCTATGCCAGGTTACAAAAGCTTTAGTTTTCTTGAAGCATGTAAAACCCTAGAAGAATAGAAATACTTGCTATGAATATTAACCAGAAATTATGTGTCAGCGCAACACTATATTTTATTGTAATAGTATAGCATAAAAATGCTCTATTTTCCAAATATTAAGATTTTTCCAAATATAAAAATATTTAAATAAATAATTATTACATTTACATCATGATGTATTAACTTTCATTACACAATAATAGGAATGAGGCTTTATTTTGCATTACAGTATTGAGAACTGGTGGTAAAATGTTTTATAAATGTATATAAAATCCCAAATTATTTTATTTTAATCAAATGTTATTTATTCATTCAAATTAATTTATTATTTATGTTTTGTTCATTACTTTGTTTGTTTATTCAGCCATTATCCGTCAATCAATCCATTCTTATTTTATTTTTTTTATAAACCTGTTTAACATTATTTTTATTTATCATTTTATTTATTTTGTATTATTTACCATTCTATTATTTATTTAATTCTGTTAGGTGGTGCGGAATTTAGGCACTTCACCATTAAACCTAACCTTATTCTGTGAACTATTGCTATATGTTTTATGCTCATGATCATTTTAATTCATGGAATATATTAAATAATGACTGAATAACAGAGACTAGTATCAAGCAGTGTAGTCTAAGAACAGCTATTTTAATCCGCAACTATTTGTACTGTATCAAAGTAGCCCCCCTGTTTCCATGTTCCCAATCAGGTCCTGTTTAAATTGCTCTACTCTGCCCTTATAGATCCATGGACATTCCTGTCCTGGTTGGCGACCTGAAGCTGGTGATAAATGAGCCCAAACGCCTTCCTCTGTTTGATGCCATCAGACCCCTGATTCCTCTGAAGCACCAGGTGCAGTACGACCAGCTCACGCCAAAGAGATCCAGGTGAGAGAAGAAACTAGGAACACAGGCGATAAAATGGGGTTAATAGGGTGTGATGATTCTGAGAAGTATGGAAATGTTTCTGTGCATGAATAGCAGAGCAATAAAGAAGACATGGGAAATGAGAAGAGGAGGTAGAATGACCGCACAACTCTCATCTCCAAAGAGAGGCATTGTTTTCGCTCATGCTCGGTCAGACGTGGCAAAAGAACAGCGTTATGAGCAGCGCTAGTCATCCGTGTCTGATGCACAGCGCTAATAGGGCCACAGTGAACTGGGTTTTGTTTCCTTCTCAGAGAAAAGAGGAAAAATAATCAAATATATTTTGTTCTATACATCTAGGCTATTAAAGTCAACTAAATAAACTGAAAGCATGCAACTATTTTGTCTTTTTTTGTTGTGAACAGGAAGTTGAAGGAAGTCCGTCTGGATCGCACACATCCTGAGGGTCTGGGTTTGAGTGTTCGAGGTGGGCTGGAGTTCGGCTCTGGCCTCTTCATATCACAGATAGTCAAAGATGGACAGGCAGGAAATGTCGGCCTGCAGGTAAAATAAATCAAGTTGTTCTTATAATGTATATAAAAATCATTGCTTTCTGCTTCAGCAAACAACACACTTGTTGAAAATCTTGTCTTATATAAAAAAATGTGATGATGCACATTCAAACCAACAAACATGACCAGTGTGTTTTTGGTTCACTAGGGGGCGCAATAAGCCTTCTTAAATTCTTCCTGTCATCTGATTCCAAACACAGTTTACTTGTCCATTACTGTGATCTTCATGATTAGTGTTTGTCCTCCTGAAGATAAAGTCAGATAATTGACTTTATTGTGACTACTCATACATTTTGTGGCTATGATTAAATTGTTACTGGTAGTTTTTGTACTAAATGTTTATAAAAAAGGATAAATGACATATTTGACTCGTTTTATATGCTGTTTTCTTCAGGTTGGAGATGAGATTGTGCGTATTAATGGCTACTCCATCTCCTCCTGCATTCATGAGGAGGTCATCAATCTCATTAAGACCAAGAAGATTGTGTCTCTCAAAGTCCGCCGTAAGATTTGCAGAGCTGCATTTATTAATTAGAGTGAAAATGAATTGCTTCTGATTCCACTGGCACGTCCCGATTTAGATGTGTTCCTGATTCAACTTTGACACCTAACCTTGAGTAATCTCCAATTTCATAGACAAATGACACTGCTGTACAAGCACCAAACACTGATTGTGAACATACCCTAGTAAATAAATAAATACATTTGTTTCATACTAAGTACGGTTCAAATCTATTAACATATTTACTGACAGATAACTCAAGACCTACTGATTTTAATACTTGCATTTTTCTTATTAATAAGCCTAAAATGCGTGTTAATGTCACTTTTATTGAGGATTGTGTATTATTGCCCTTCAAATGCTAAATATTTAAAGTGTACCTAAAGTATACTTGCAACAGTTCCACTTTAGCACAATCAAAAACACTAAGTATGTCTTTAATTGGACTTAAGCACTACTTCTGCACAATTAAAGTGCATTAAGTACAAAATTTGTTAATTTAGCAGACTTTAAGAATACCAGTTTAGTATACTGAACGTATAATTGCATGGCATTTTATTAAGCATGAAAATGTATTTGTAGTATACTAAGCATGAAATGAATGTAATTCAAATACATGTAAATATATTTAATTTTCACTAGGGTAAACTTCACAAAAAACTATAAACTGGTTCTGCAGTTCCATTGGGCTTGAACAGTTGATTTAGTTCTTAGTTGCAGTGATTTAATTACAGTTGAGCAGATCTTTAGAGAACTAATTGTAGGGATTGCTGTAAGCGAGATATTTTAATTAATCATTATTTATGTTTACTGTGACACTCTCTTCACAGATGTGGGAATGATTCCTGTCAAGAGGTAATTTATTAGTGTTTGGGTCACTTCAATTACGCAGTATTCTATGTGACATGTGAGATAGATTTAATTAATGTTCTCTCGTTCTGTGATGATATTACTAAATGATAACTTTGCCATAATCAGCTCCTCTGAAGACCCTCTGAAGTGGCAGTTTGTGGATCAGTTTGTGTCTGAATCAGGGGTGAGAGTTTCCTTTTTTTATTTAGGCTAGTCTATTAAAAGTTTATTTAGTCTATAAAAGTTCTTATTTACTGTATTTGTTTGGTTTTTATTGTAATGTCTCAGGAGAAAAAGACTAGTGTGGCTGGTTTGGCTTCAATTGGAGGGAAAGAAATCAAAGAAAAGAAGGTTTTCCTTAGTTTGGTGGGAACTAAAGGCATGGGAATCAGGTAAGAGAGACTGATTTGCTATAACTATATACACCACAGCAGATTAACTACATTGAAAACCTTTTATTTATTAGAAACCTACCGTTGTTAGCTTAATCTTGTGATGAAGGATGCTTCCCTAACTTGTCTTTTAACTGTCCGTTATAGCATATCCAGTGGCCCAACACAGAAACCAGGCATCTACGTGAGCAATGTGAAGCCGGGTTCAGTCTCAGCTGAAGTGGGCTTACAGGTCATTTAGTCTAGATTGAACTGCATTAACAGACCATTACTGTTTGATTTTAATGTAGTAACACGCTAATATGTGTGGGCTGTAGGTTGGCGACCAGATTGTGGAGGTCAATGGGGTGGATTTCACCAACCTGAGTCATCAAGAAGTGAGCAGGATCTTGCTAAAAATGTCAAACAGTTAATTAAGCACCTCTCGGCATGTATAACTGGTAACTGTGTCGGATAATGTGTGTTTTTTTCAGGCAGTGCGAGTGTTAAAGAGCAGCAGGAGTCTAACCATTACGGTCCTCACTGGAGCTGTAAGTTCACTTACAGGAATACATTTCTTCCATCAGACCATCTCAAAGCCTCACCACAATGCTTTTATCTCTCCTTGAGGGGCTAAAAAGCTGTAGATGAGGGCGTTACATTGTGGAGGTGTTGCTTGCATTATACTGTAAACCTCTTCATTACTTGTTGGTGTGTTTGCCTTCAACTGCTCTTAAGAGATGGTAATAATGTAGGAGTTTCACAACATGAAGATTGAACATGAAGATACAGTAGATTGATTTGTCTACTGTATGCTTCAGGGAAGAGAGCTGTTTATGACGGATGAGGAGCGGCTGGCGGCTGAAGCTCGTCGTGAGCTTGAAAGACAAGAGCTAATGCATCAGAAGAGAGTGGCATTAGAGACCAACAAAATCGTCAAAGAACAGCAGGAGAAAGAGCGCCAGTCAGTGAAAAAAAACATACACAAGCACTTAACGTGGATGCATGTATCGTAAAATGTACCTTTTATTAAACATATTGGGTACTGGTCTATTCACTTTCTAATAGTTTTAATTATCAATCAAATATATCTTACATAATTATTAAAATATATATTACATAATGTTCCTATATGCACTTTTTATGATGTTAGTTATCTGATGAATCGTAATCAGATGACGGGTTGACAAATAATTGATAATCCTGCATTAAATCTGCATTAAAAATGATCTGTGATTTTTCATATGTGTAATATTTCGCAGGAGGAAGATGGAGATATCACAGAAGACTGCAGAGGAAGACGAACGCTATCGCAAAGAGATGGAAAGGTAACATTCAATGTTGCCAAGCAAAAACATCTTCAAAGTAAATAGACCTCAGAAGGCAGAGTGGAGTGAATTGATGTTGATGAAAGCAGAGCTGTGAGGAATGGAAGTACAGATCAGGTCTTGTTTTCACAGCCTGTTGGTTTTGGTCCAATGAAATTGTTAAAATTTGTTTTATAATAAAGATGACACTGAAAAGATTTAATTAAAAGAATGTAATTTATTGTTAAATGCAAAAGAGGTCAACTTATTAACATTTTTGCTGAGTGTTTTATTGTTTATTTCAAATATACTGTATGTGTATATATATATATATATGTACAGTATTGTGCAAAAGTCTTAGTAGGCCACTAGTATTTAAGTCAGTTATTTCTATCTTTTGCGGTAGCGTGTCAGTTGGAAATAAGTTTACATTTCCAAATTTGTCATTAATTGTAATAATGCAGTGAAATTATTGTCTGCACACGGAGTCTGACAACAGCCAGTGCTCCACACAGAGATCTGATCTGATCATCATCCAGTCTGTCTGGAATGACATGAAGTAACAGAACAAACTGAGAACTGTGGCAACGTCTCCAAGATGCTTAAAAGAAACCTACCTGAAAAGCTACCTGAAAAACTATGAACGAGGTATATGAACTATACCTCGGAACAGAAGCTGTTTTACCAAAAGCTGTAATATCAAATATTTATTTGATTTAGTTAATATAAGTTAATTGATAGAGTAAATCTATTTATGGCATTAATTTTGAAAACATTCTCATTTTACAGCATTTTACACGAGTGTTTACACAAGTGTCTTTGCAGGTAGGTTTGTTGAAGCGTCTTGGAGACATTGCAACAGTTCTGGAACAACTTCTGGATTTAGTCTGTCTCAGTTTGTTCTGTTACTTAATGTCATTCCAGACTGTGTGATGATCAGCTCAGATGTCTGTGTGGAGCACTGGCTGTTGTCAGACTCCTTGTGTAGACAATAATCTCACGGCATTATTACAATTCAAAAAATTATGTTTGGAAATGTAAGCTGATATTTCCAACTGACACTCTACCACAAAAGATAGAAATAACCAACTTAAAACCATTTTTTGTTGCTGAAAATACTAGTGGCCTAAGACTTTTGCACATTACTGTAAATAAAAAGTTCAGAAAGTACGGAAAGTTCATTTTTTCCCTCATTAATGTACACACAGCACCCCATATTGACAGAAAAAAACAGAATTGTTGAAATTTTTGCAGATTTATTAAAAAAGGAAAAACTGAAATAGCACATGGTCCTTAGTGCTCAGTATTTAGAAGAAGCACCCTTTTGCTCTAATACAGACATGAGACGTTTTGGGAAAGATGCAACAATTTTTTCACACCTGGATTTGGGGATCCTCTGCCATTCCTCCTTGCAGATCCTCTCCAGTTCTGTCAGGTTGGATGATAAACGTTGGTGGACAGCCATTTTTAGGTCTCTCCAGAGATGGCTCTGGCAGGGCCATTCAAGAACAGTCACGGCGTTGTTGTGAAACCCCTCCTTTGTCATTTTAGCTGTGTGCTTAGGGTCATTGTCTTGTTGGATGCTAAACCTTCGCCCCTGAGGTCCTGATCACTCTGGAGAAGGTTTTGGTCCAGGATATCCCTGTACTTGGCTGCATTCACCTTTCCCTCAATTGTAACCAGTCGTCCTGTCCCTGCAGCGGAGAAACACCCCCACAGCATGATGCTGCCATCACCATGCTTCACTGTTGGGACTGTATTGGACAGGTGATGAGCAGTGCCTGATTTTCTCCACACATACCGCTTAGAATTAAGGCCAAAAAGTTCTCTCTTGGTCTCATCAGTCCAGAGAATTTTATTTCTCACCATCTTGGAGTCCTTCGGGTGTTTTTTTTTTTTTTAGCAAACTCCATGCTGGCTTTCATGTGTCTTGCACTGAGGAGAGGTTTCCGTCAGGCTACTCTGTCATAAAGCCCCGAGTGGTGGAGGGCTCAGCCACAGTGATCTTTGGGTTCTTCTTTACTTCTCTCACCAAGGCTCTTCTCCCCTTGAAGGGTTCTGGTCATCCCAAACGTCTTCCATTTAAGGATTATGGAGGCCACTGTGCTCTTAGGAACCTTAAATGCAGCAGAAATGTTTTCGTAACCATGGCCAGATCTGTACCTTGACGCTCTTCTGGCAGTGTGTGGCTTTCCTAATCAAGTCCAGTCAGTATAATCAAACACAGCTGGACTCAAATGAAAGTCTAGAACCATCTCAAGGATGATCAGAAGAAATGGACAGCATCTGACTTAAATGTATGAGTGTCACAGCAAGGGGTCTGAATACTTAGGACCATGTGATATTTCAGTTTTTTTTTTTTTTTTATAAATCTGCAAAAATATCAACAATTCTGTGTTATATATATATATGTCCTCAAAAATTATTTAGCTGGCATGTCAGGATAGATGTCCATTGAATGTATGTGTTGTGCATCTCAGAATTGAAGCTGCAGAAAAGAAGCACCACAAAGATTGGGAAGAAGATTGGGGTTCCAAAGAGAAACCCAAATCTCGTTCCCCCTCCCCCTCACCCCCACCACCTGCACGTAATGCACCTTCACCCAAACCCAAAACCTCCAGTAAGTTGACAATACCTACCTTTGCCTATGAACTACCTCTCCATTGCATGAACTTTGAACACATCTGTAGAACTGTTACTCTTTCCCTAAAGGTACCTATAATGCACTGCATGAATGTTACTTTTTTGTTTCCTCTGCATGAACAGATGTGCATTTATGTTGAGAATGCATCATCTCTTTGTGTGATCTTTGTATTTCTATCTGTTTTTTTGCCTTCTTCTTGTGCCTTGTTTATCGATTACTGGTTCCATCAGCTGCAGAGTCAGATGAAGAAGAGATGGGAGAAGTAAGTAAAGAATTCAGATGACTTTACAGATGAAGACAAACTTATCCTTTTTTAAGACACTTTAATTGCATGTAGACTATCTTCCTTGTTATTTTGTTTGGTTGGATCTTTTGGTAGCTTTTAGATGGATGAATCTACAGGATACACCATATCATGGTAAAGTTTTTGCATGGGACTTACTGTATCGTTCTTGCTCTCTTAGCGTTCGGTTGGTTCTATCGTTATGAAGGAAAGTTGCCTACACTCAAAAAGGTACACTGTGTGTGCAAGCATGTTGTGCTGGTTTGGTGTGCTAGAACTATGGAATATGTTGGAGATATACTCAAAGTTATGGTTTGCATGGCCTTGGTGCGAAGTCCACAAGGTGTTTTCAAATTACTTTGGATATTTAGAAAGGAAAAGAGACCAAAAAGAAGAAGAAGATGTCCAATACTGACACTCTCACAGCCGAGAAAAAGAACAAAAAAGAAATGGAGTTTGAGCTGAAACTTGCAAAGGAGAAGGAAGAGATACTTGAGCGGGAGAAGCAGATGAAAATCAGCAGACTTCTGCAAGAGGTATCAGATATTTCCAGTGCGGTTACAGTAGGATTTATTTTTACGCAGATTGTACTCCTTGTTTAACTGTGTGTAATTGATTCAGTCTTCTTGCAACTTGACCTTGGTTGAAACTTTGGTTGATGTACCCATGTAAACAGTTGTACCCTTTCCAGTGGCAGTCCAACAAGTTCTCATTAGTATATCAAAGTTTCCATGTTTGGGTGTGGCTTTACTAATTTAACCAGGTGTCAGAAACTGAGAGGGAGGATCTGGAAGAGTCTGAGAAAGTGCAGCATTGGGTGGAGAGGCTCTGTCAAACCAGATTAGAGCAGATCTCCTCAGTTGAAAATGATTCTCCAGAGGTAATATCTATCCTGTTCCAATCCAAAATCTTGATGTGTGTTGGTCTTCTAGCTTTTTAATTAAGTTTTAAGCAATTAAAATGTACCTTTAGATGTCTCCAACCCGTTCCCCTGCATCAACTGGTCCCACCAATCGGAGGTTCCCTGGAGGCTTGACCTTGGCCACTACTGACCTTGATGACATTAACTTAGATGATGTGGACCAGAGTCTTAGGCAACCTTTGAAAAGACTTGCCCCAACCCCACCTACATCCAACCAACCTCCTCCTCCTTTACCTCTCCCTCCACCCTCACCTCGCTTTTACCAGACTTCTAGCCATCACCCTCCATCTCCAAGAACACAGCTCCCAATGCAACCCAGTCCCAGACCAGCCCCTCAACGCCCGCCTTCTCCACCAGCCACAAGGGTACCCCCTTCCACACTAGGTCGTAGCCGACAACCTCCTGCCACCCCGCTATTCTCTTCCAGGGGTCTTTCCTCATCTCAGCCACCTCCCCCGCCGCCACCTCCTCCCCCTCCACCACCACCGCCTCCTCCTCCACCACCTCCTCCACCCCTGCACATGGAGGACAGGTACCACATAGGGTCGTCCAACTATCCCCGCTCCCCAAGCTTCTCCGAACAGGGAAACAGGTTCGGGGACAATGGTTACCGACAGAGAGGGGGATTCCACTCCACCATTCCCAGTGATCTCTCACGCCCACCCAGTCCGAAAGCTGACCACAACTTGACGGTTAGCATAGTTTATGTGTTTGGCAGTACAAGAATTGATTATGTATGTCACATAGGAGTGGAAATCTTTAGACACATAACATTTTAATTCAATTTAAATCCAAAATTGATTCCATGACACACGAATATTGCTGTTGTCACTGAAGTGAGCACTGCAATCTTCCTGATTTTTTACCCACCTCTTATGTTGCACATACATTCATGCATGCCTTGAGTGAGGTGTTTTGCAGATGAGATGAACCAATTATTTGTCAGGAAATGGAAAATCATTTTGGGAAGCATGTTTTCATTCGGTTTGATGATTTTGAAGTATTAGCGATTCCTATCACTGTTAGACTCTTGAATACTTTATCCTTGTGGCACAGGTAATGAGAAACACATCTCATGCTAGCAGGATATCCACCTCTAATAATCCACTGGTGAGTCCTCAGTTTTTAAATGGTCATGCTGCTCTCGGTAACAAATCAGACTCGCCATGCTTGTGTAACATATGTAATGTCAGTCTAATGCAAACTAGCATTGGTCCAATTGGTAATTGGTCCATATCTTATACACTCTCAAAAAACTTCACTGTCACTGATATGGTACCATTTCATAAGGTACAAATGTGTGCACTTCAAGTACTAATATGTACCATTTACTGCTAAATAAGGTATACATATGGAACTTTTTTTTACCTCTTTTCTGAGATACAAATCACCTTTTGTTGAACGTGAAAGCTGCAATTCAGTATTTGTGCAATATGAAAGGTTCCTAAAGTCTTGTGCTGTGTGGTTTGGTTGCATAACTCCTGAAGGTAGATCATGCCCTGACCTTAAGTTTGTGTCCCTTACTGCTAACCTCTACATAGCAAATTGCTCCGAGCCCTCCTAACCAGCGGAGACAGATCAACCCTGTCATGTCCAAACCCGTCATGCTACCAAGTCAGACCTTACATAGACCCACACTTCGCTCTGAGACCATGGTAAGATGACAGGTACCCGAGTGTGTACGTGTGATGATGATGATGCATGCATTAGATACTCATTGTTTGAATTGAATAGATGTTGCTTTTACTGATTGCATTGATTAAAATGGCGGAAACAGAATGAGACTTTCAGTATTAAAATGTTTTTGAATGATCAATCTGACAGACCTAGACCTGCTGTACCCTTTCTACTCCAGATAGTCAGTCCTGCTCCATCACAAAAGAAGCTAATCGCTCTGCCCTGTCCTTGTGCCTCCTTAATTAAATAAATGAGTGCTTGGCAATTATGGGGTTGTTTTAGAGGGGTAACAAGAAGGGCAAGAAAGGACAAGACCTTGTTTCCTTTAAGTGTCTCTTCAGCCTTTATTTATTATTGTTAAAGGTTTTTGCTGAGGGCTGCTTAGTGTTAGAGAAGTGGGGTAAACTGTGGACCATTTTCATTGCTTTGGAACAAAATACATTGTTACTAATTTTTAAATTGCATGAATTGTCACCCTTTGATATAGAAGATTAACTTGATGTGTGTGAAGTGTTTTGGTAGTTTTAGTATATATTAGATGTGAAATTTACTGCTGTGATAGTTAGTACGGAGAACTGTGTGAAAAAGTAACCAAAGTAGTTTAAAATGTGTCCTATTGATTATAAAAAATACTGTAATCTTTGCTAAAGGCTAATGATTTGTCTTATTTGTTCACTTCTATCTAAAGAACAAGGTGTGCTTTCTCTTTAAGGATCCAGTACTCTATCACTCACCATTGTTACCACATTTTGCAATTAAACATCTGTGCAGTCAGTTCATAGATAATTTACAGAGCTGGGGCACTCCTTATATGGCTTGTAATGACTGCAACCATGTTATTGTGCTCATTTTAAGAGTCAGTCATTATTATGTGTGTTCCAGCCCCCAGAGATGCTCAAAAGGATGGTCACGTACAACACATCCTTTAAGTCCAGCAAGAAACAAGTAACTGCCATCACTACTTAATATTACAATCTCTCTCTCAACACTCTGGCCTTTGAGTGAAGTCTCTGCTGTCTGAGTGTATACTTCTGCATGTGAAGTTTTCATTTCTACATTTCTAACAGTACTTCCCTGGAGGATATTGGTAAAAATGTATCCTTGACATAACACTAGTTAACCTAACACTAGTTCCCTTACATTTTAATTGCAATGCTCACATTGCGTCAGTCCACCAATGCTTTGGGGAAACTCCATTTGTCATTTGACATTGAAGCTCAATTCAGTGTTCATTGATCATGCTCATGCATATACATAACATTTGTTTTTTCAGCCCACCAAAATACTGTAGGCAAAGTAATTCGCTTACATAAGCTGGTGCTGAATGATATTTTATCAGAATCTTTCTCCTTCAGTATCAAGATCATCTCCTTGCTGGTTTCAAAGACTAAAGGCCCATTCACACCAAGCATGATAACTATAAAGATAAATGTGTCCACATCAGCGAACAATATCGTCTGTTTATTTTAAGCTGAAGAGCGCCTGCCGCTTTAAATTCTCTAGCGCGTGATAGCACGATTGATTCGGATTGGTTGTCAATGTTTCTATGGTTCATCAGCTGGAAAAAATCATTCTGAAGATGATTCCCAACAATATCGTTTCTCTGTCCTTTATCGTTATAGTTGTGGTGTGGACGAAGCTATTCTTTAACATTGAGAAAGATTTTTAGAACTAAATCTTTCTTGTTATCGTTATAGTTATCGTGCTTGGTGTGAACTGGCCTTTGGGATAGTGCTGTGTTTCAGGCAGGTTTGTGAGCCTGTAAGTCACAACTTCAAACCACGAGGCAATCCCGGGCAAGGAACTGCATGAGCGCAAGGAATTTTGATAGGTAGATGCAAACAAACCAGCATGGCGGACCGTACAGGGCTTATGCTCATTTATAATCATTTCTATTGCCAAATGTGCTTTCCTTGCTTATTTTAGGGAAACCGAAGAGAACATATGGCACATTAGGCAAGAGAACGTTATACTGTTTATTTTAGTGTACCACTTGCAATTGTTGTTTCGCAGGCTATGTGACGTCAGAGCTTGGAACTAGGGGTACATCGATATAGTACATGTTCATGGGTGGGACATCACAAGTTTGACTACCGTTCCAGTTAACTTTCATGGGTAGAAGGTTGGAAAAACATAGGTTTTAGGTTGCCTGGAAAACAGCATAAGTAGCCTTCCTGCTCATTATAGAAGAGCCCCAGCAGCAGATTATGGCTGATTACAGCACAAGAAGATTCCCTGGTATTGTTTTGCTCCTTGTCATGTGGCCTTGTCAGCCTAAAACCCGCCTTTAAGCAATCCTGCCCCAATATGGGCTCTTGACACTTTATCTATCATCCTCATTCCTGTCTGAATTTTGCTGATAATCATTCTGCGCTTGTACTGTAGCACGGCGCTTTTGAAATGCATTCCCCAAAATGTGAGCAAATGACGCAATGCAAGTGAATTTTACAGAAAGAAAACCAAGATTACATTAGTAACCGAGTAGTGTAGATTTGATTCTGTTTTGTTCTGGTATATGTCTACTTCATTTCTTGTATTTTCTAGCATTTATGTTACAAACATCTCTTTAAATACTCAAAGACATCAAGTGTATGATTGCAATATTGTGCTTATTTCAGTCAAGACATTATATTTTCACCTTTCCATGATACTAAACTGGTCTCTTAGTCACACTTGTATCTTCTCATGCAATCATACTAGTTTGCTGCAATCATACATCTTGTTTGCTTTGAAAGCAGCCTTTGAGTGGATCTCATAGGCACTGCACAAATGAGACTCCAGAAGGTTATATAATATTAAAAGAAATCTTGGTGTGCATTTTCATCTTCTAAGAATGTGTTTTTCCATTTTGTTGGTTCTTTGAGTGTTACATCTTTATTGATTGTTTGTCTTGATGGGATGGCAGTGGTTTTGAGTGTGTCATGAATGGGGAAAAGCCTTATATTGTACGTAAACATAATTGCAGATCCATAACCAACTGGAGAGCTACCAATGGATCCAACAAAGCACAAACGTTTTCTCAGTATTAATATGTTTACCATGTAGTACAGAAGTGTAGAAAATATTATGCTGCATTATATTCTGTTTATTACGTTTATTGTTCAGTTTTGTATTTAAAAACAAAGTTGGTCACATATGTCATATATAATCATTTATTACTAAAATACTATTAGAATGTTTTATGTTTGAAAATATCTGAGTGCAGCTTTAAAGATCAGATGCTTTTTATAGATTGATTTATTGGTCATGCCAAACTAATAAGGCATGTTAGCTGCCATTGATTGTGACAATTATACAGACAAGTAGTGTTCATTTGTCGTTTCTTTGAAAATAATGAGCAATAATTTGTTTCTGCTCAGTCCCCACTCCTCAGATGGCCACTATACCCAACCCTGTCTGTTTGTGCTTTTCTGTTTTACAGGGATTTCAAAAATATGTGGAAGATTTTGATCCATACTCCATGGTACTGTAACTCGTTACATTAAGTTTCGCTCTGTATCCATTTGCCATTTTTATGTTGTATAGCATATATATCCCACACTTACTAGAGTATTTCTTTCAACGCATTTGCTTAAACTTTTAACAGTTCACTGCTGAGCAGATAGCTGAAAGAGATGTGCGACTACTGAAAATTAAGAAGGTATATAAGAAGAACAGAAATGCAAGCCACATATGTCATTGTACAATAATAATTTTTTTTTTTTAATCTATACACATTCTTTAGGAAGGGAAGCTTGATCTGGCCATAGAAGGAGGAATCGACTCCCCGCTTGGAAAGATTGTGGTGTCATCCATCTATGAGGGAGGTGCTGCAGATAAACATGGTGAGCAATAACATATCATAGAGATTTAGTGCCTGGTTCTTTTCACTTTAAAGTTCTAGAAAGCACCCCAAAAACCACAGCAACTAAAAACTAGTTTAGCTCTTTACATTCATTAGTGATATTGATTATTTTGACTTTAAAATTACCTGCTTTGCTTCAGTTTGTAACTGTTATTTTTGTGTATATGTTATCTCAGGTGGTGTTGTGTCTGGTGATGAGATCATGGCTGTGAATGGAAAGATCTTGACGGATGTGACTTTAGCTGAAGGACAAACCTCATTGGCTCAGGCCTGGAACTCTGGAGGGGTATGACCGAAATTACAATAAAATAGCCTATCACTGTACATCAGATGAGTCTCAATAGATGCCCTGTAGTGAAAAAAACATTCCACTCATTGGAGCCAAATGGACAGAATAAAAGACTAAACAGCTGAAAAAAGTAGTCCACACAATTTCAGTTCATTAACATCTAATGCTATGTTCACACGCTGTCAGTGTCCGTTGTACATTAGAGTGCTATGGAGTAAACTGTGTTTTCAAAAACGTCCTCAGCGCTTCTTTTAAAACACCACCACCTGTGTCTTTTTTAGCAGATCAGAACATCTTTTCCAGTTTAAAAAAGTACAACTTAAAAAAAAATGCCTTACATCAATCGCCCTTTTCACAGTTGACCAATGACCGAGTGAGTAGCAAGATCTGTAATTTCCATAACAGCAAGAAAACATGGAGAAGCTGCCGATAAATAAATTGATCACTCCTGGACTAAACTGTTGTAAATACCATACTGGTTCCTTCCCCGTAAAATGTTGTGAACCCACAAACATCGTTGTGAATCAACACAAGAGCCAGTTTTTTTTTACTCTTTGACATTTCAGCTCACTGATCTATGATGGAAAACTTTTTTTTGTACCAGACGCTGACAGCATTTTATTTTTCTAAAAAAGCGCTCTTGTCGACTTTTTCTTATCAGAAAAGATCCCAAGTGTGAACACTGCCTAATGAAGTTAAAAAAATACAGTGTTTGTAAGAAAAAAATCAGTCATTTGTTATATATATCAGGCTTCATCAAGGGTTAGATCCAAACTCTGCAGTGCATTGGACCTCCAGGGTAAGATTTGATGAAGCCTGATATATAGCTTTTAACATTACAGATTGTGTCGAAGCACTGAACAGTATCAACATGGAGAACAGTGTCAGTAATGTATAAGATAAGATCAAACACTCAATTTTCAGCTAAAGGCATTTCATTATTGAATTAAGATACATTGTTTTCTAGATCCTCTCATTTTAAATCTTTGAAATCAAACCGATGATATTCACTAGAATCTAGTGTCTCCAACTAAGTAAGCCAGAGGCGACAGCGGCAACAAATCCTATAGATTTTTACCATCGCCTTTAAACCAATGCTTTTGGCTAAAATACAAGCTACAATTCGAACATCAGGCGACTATAATATATCATTTTACCATAGCCCATGTGCTCTTTCCTTGATCTTCAAGATTTTACAGAAGAATCAAAACACCTGGGTGGCAGTTTGTGACTGATTTACTTTTTCACACAATATGCTTACGCCCCAGTAAGTTTTTGGTTTAGGGTTAAAGCACAAAAGAAGAAAAGAATTGACCACTAATTCACTAAAATGTAAAATAGTCCACAAGATTGGGTTGGAAGAAGATGAAGCGATTTACAGTATGTATTCTACCGTCATCTACTGTATAACAAAGCTGCACAAGGGTCTTGTTACTGTTAATTAGCATTGACCTAGAAATGAATAATGCCAGAGTGCAATGTCATGAATAGCACAATGTAGAATCTCTATAGGTCTTAACTGCACAGATAAATTACCGTAATTTTGACATGACAAACGCTACAAAATAAATTCTCCAGCACCTTTTTATAGCATGGCTGTAGTTATGCATTAATTTTCTATATTAGAAAGTTAAAAGAGCATACGCAGTTGCAAATTAGTATTCGAATCAGCTTTTTATTATTTATATATTTTCATTTTTTTTTCTGGAAAACGTGAACCACAAGAGAGCACACATGGTCACACATGCCACACTGAATGGTTTCTTTAGCAAGCATCATCAAATATAGATGAAGGCTTGAAGCAGAAATGCAGCAAGAACATTGTGCCTAGTAAATATAAAAATCTTCATATGCACATGCTTGACATTTCTCCATGCGTGTTCTGGCAGGACTGGATTGACCTGATCATCGCGGTGTCTCCACCGAAGGAATATGAAGATGAAGTGTATGTATTGTTGCATTATTCTTATAACATATGACATGTGACTGCACACAATGACTGCTCCAGTATCCCCCAAATTCCCCCAATTCATTTAAGTGTTTCCTAACCCCCAATGAAAAAACAGTAGTGTAAGATGCTCACAGTAGTGAACCTGTCATCTGCTGTATGTCTTCAGCCCTAAAGCAGCATCAGTCAGACCCACTGCAAACAAAATGGTTTTTCAAGGCAGTGCCCCTGTGTACAGACAGGGCTACGTCCTTCAGACGAGGAGCCCCCATCCCTCAACCTGATCGCCACTAGCGCAGTGGTAAAAGCTCCCAAACCCATCCATACTATGCTGCAGTGTGCATCATGTACATGTGACAATCTCTTTGTCAATCTACAAACCCACCCAGATGTTTTCAGTTGGGGAGTTCCTATGCTAATGATTCAGTTCCGCAGTAGTCAGTACTCTTGTTGACAAGGCTGCGCAGTTGTTCTGATTGATGTTGTTCAAAGGGACTGTTACATGTCATGACTCGTGCATAGGTTATTGCTGCCTTGATCGGTTTTGCTACAGCATGTTACTATAAACGTCTATAGCAGGGGTCACCAAGTTCGGTCCTGGAGGGCCGGTGTCCAGCAGAGTTTAGCTCTAACCCTAATCAAACACACCTGAAGCAGCTGATCAAGCTCTTACTAGGTATACTTGAAGCTTCCAGGCAGCTGTGTTAAGGCAACTCTGCAGGACACCGGTCCTCTAGGACTGAACTTGGTGACCCCTGGTCTATAGCATGATTGTGTATGGATTCCTTAAAAGATACTGCCACTGGTTCAGCAGAAATGACCTTTGAAACTAAAATACTTGATGTATTTATTTGTGTTTTGAAGATGAATGAAAATCTTATGGGTTTGGAATGATATGAGGATGAATAAATGCTGACAGTATTCTTTCAAGCATTTTCTCAAATTCTCTGAACCAATGGAGTGACTTATTCCTGTGTTTATACATAGCAACCTGTTCATTTAAGTCTGTTTCCTTACTGTGTGTGCAACCTTGTTTTCTTTACCCCTTGTGTGGATGTGCAGTAGCAGCCCTCTCTTCAATATATGTTATATTATTCTAATTTTATATTTGTCACTTTTTTTAACAGGACATTCTTTTAAAAACCCACCACTGCATCAGTACAATGGACAACAGGGAGAATCAACAGCCATTTCTTAGGAGTCTTTTAGCAAAAAGCAAATAATTGAGTATTTGTGTTGTAAATTAAGCAAAGGCAGTTATTCACATGATTTATAAAAGAAGCATTTGTGTTTTAGAAATTGTCTTAAAGCAATATTGTTGTAATTTGCAAAATAATAAACATGCATTCATAAAAAAAGCGTTTTGCTTTGTTTTTAAGCCTTATAATAGCGTATCAAATGTTTTAATTTATTTCAAGCTATAAAAGCATATTATACTGTAATGACGACGTCACTGCAAGAGGATAGTGTTGATTACAGCAGTGCTTTTTATAATTTTCCCGTTTTATAATTTATATATATATATATATTTAATTAATAAAAAAAGTAGGCAACTGTGTACATATACACTACTATAATTTTAAATTCTGCCAGTAATCTTCACACTGGGACAGCAAAGACCTCCACAAAGTATGCAAACACTGATACTGTTGTCTTTATTGAAAGTTAGGTGAGTATAATACAAACTCACAAAATAAAGGTTGGTGCAAAAACATCCCATATTGTTGGATAAAAATAAAACTTCAGGTCATATTTAAACTAGATTCATTCACATTCGCACACATTTAACTTTTTGTGTTCACATATTCTATAATCGTGGTGCACGCAGGCATTAGGACAGGTAAGATTCCTCCGTTTTCCCTTCATGCAAGCTTCTGTTATTACGCTCCTTATATTTTGCTGCTTCCACTTGTAGGCTTTTCTCCCGCAGCTTCTCTGCACCCCCCTTGCTCTTTTCTGGTTTATCCATTGTTATTGACAGACTCTTCTTAAACTCTGGTCAAACTCTACATAGCAGATGAACGGGATATGAGGGCTGGCCAGGAGGGAGGCAGGGCATGGCCTGAGATTTCATTGGACTAGGTCAATGTCCTTTAAGACAGTCAACCAATGGGCCGCGATTCGTGTCTCAGATACTCCACCATGGAGCCTGTTAAGAGATGATTAGGCCAGCCCAGTGTCAGTATGGAAAATGTAAAAAATTATATATATCATATTATATCGACCAGTCCCCAAGTGCAGTATGCCAGATTACCAGTCCAGCCCTGGCACATACGTTCGAATAGAACAGACGGCAGAAGCGACAACAGAAACATGAAATGTGAAGAGTGGTGTGGCGTGAGGACTGGGATTGAGAATGGCTGCAGCAAGTAATACATGCATGGACAGCAACATACACATTTCATGTATATTTATGCCCTCATGTTTCTCTTGTTCATGTTCTGGTCTCTGCCTTGTTGTGTCATGCTATTTGTTGTAAGCCTTAATTCTGGAATACATTACACTACAAAACTTTACCAGATGTTTGGCCTAATTTCTCAGGGAGTCTACGCAACAGTAGTTTCTGAAAATCAAATCCAGCCTGCAGAAACTGTGCAGGGCTGACAGATTTCACAAAAAATTGCAAATCGAGTAAAAAATCGAGTAACACATTTTTTTTTTTTTTTTTGCAGACTACAAATTTGTCCAGCTGAAGGTTGTGTTCGATTTTAAACGATTTTAAAACAGACTTTGTTCAGAATTACTTTTATTTGTACTTGTTTAGTGTATAACGTCCAGTTTAACTTTTTAACTATTTAGTTGGCAAGTGCATGATGCCAAGTGCTTTCAGTACTATATGTTCAGTTTTTAAAAGTTGTGTGTACCTTTACATTAGTTTCTAATTCTAGTCTGTAATGTTTAACGCAATATACTCTGCATGCAGCTGGAATAAATTAGAAGAATAAAAAACACAACAGTTTTGAAGTCCAATGCAATTTAATCACAGAAGAAGAAAAAACAGATGGCATAAGAGAATGGAAAATCCCCAACAACTTAGCTCACGTAAAGAATTTTAAAACAAACATGTTAATCAGAGCTGTTAGCCTGAAAAATTATAGGTATGTATAGGTATGATAGACTTCCTTGTACAGTACATTAATGAGCAATGGCAGCTGTCTCATTGGGAGCATAAGGATCAGGACTTATTTTGTTCAAATCCACAATGACAGCATCATACCGTTTTTTCCATTCAGCTGGTGACAGTGAAGATGGGTTGACCTCCAGGAACAAATAAGCATTCTTTTTCTGCAAGCTAAAGACGTCCCTGGCATACAGGCAGGCTTCACCAAAGTCCTTCCAGTGCTAAAAGATGTGAGGTGAAAATTAACCACATGTAAAATGCAATCAAGATGAAATAAACCTTCTGCAAACCTGTAACTGAACAAGTTACCTGTTGTGCTGTCGTGATAGATTCCAGAAAGAACTCCTTCATGTCACTATCCTCGATGAAGTGTTCATGAGCAAAAGTCTCATCTCTAAGAGCCTCTAGCATCACACTCACTGTTTCCCAGAACTTCTTAATCTCAATCAGAATTTGTTGGATTCGATTAAGGCAGGTTTGAACATCGCTCAGATGGACAGGGTTGGGTATTGCGTCTTTAGAAACAATATAAAGCAGACATTAAGTATGCTTATTAATTACACTTCTGACCATTTGTATGTGAATGAAATATGTCAAACACAACTGGAGATCTTTTTCTTTTTTATGTGAAAGCATCTCACCGTTTTCCAATATTAAGCTCGCCAAACTCAGCTGAAAAGCTGTCAAACTGACATGGATTTCCCACTCCTTGTTTTTTAGGCTTGACCTCTGATTGGAAAGTAGAGACAACTCATTGGAGATAGCCTGTATGTTTGCAGCCAGACCTGAATCAATGTTAGAACCAAAAATCACATTGATTAAGGGTCCAACAAATGGTACTATGGCACTGAAGAAACCCAGACGTCTACGCTTTCTTTGAGCTTCTCTGATATTATTTTGAAGTTCTTGGTTTTTCTGTGCCATCCTTTCATCAATTTGACGAATTTCTTCAGTGGTTTTATTCAGTTGCTCTGTAAATTTAGTCACATCTTTCTGTAGTTTTTCTATCTTCTCAAGATTGTTTTTAATATTTTTGTCTGTTTCATCTTTGACAGCAATCACATCACTGGTGTAATCAGCCACACTCTTGTTGTGTTTATCATATCTGATGATGACAGATTTCAGATTAATCATTAGCTTAAACACAATGTTTTTTGATAATAAACTGAGACATGGTGATGTTCTGTTCAGTGACATGCATAGAGAGGACTTTTGGCAGTAGCTATATTGTAACCAATCCAGATATATTTAACAAATCTTACAAACATTAAAATATTTAGCAACATTTAAAAAAAAATCCAACTATTTACCTCTCTACCATCTGTTGCACTTTTTCAACAATTTCAGTGATCCATGCTCTTGCTTTGTCCAGGGACTTAATAGCAAGAATGCTTTTATCCTTTTCAACAGCTACCTTCAGACCAGGCAAAAGTGTGGAAACCAGGTTTTTACTCGTGGTAGCACACTGAAAGACAGAAAAAACACTTAAAGTATCATTCCACAAGTTTCATACTTTAAGGCTAGCTTTCCCTATCCAATCTTTTTTTCCCCTCATCTGAAGAGATATCTGTGTAAACATGAAACCGACACAAAATGATGTAGTATGTACGACAGACCAGTGTGTGGCGCTGTATTTCTGCCACAGAGATACACTGAAAACAGAGAAGAAGAGTCCAACCCTAAACCCACCCATGCTGTAGGTGTTTCTCAATGTCAAGGAAGGATCCTCGGGAAGCCAGAATTTCGAGGATGCTACGTCATCAACATCCGTCGAAGGACTGTTCCAATGTCGAGGATTTTCAACCAAGGACTGAGTCCTTCGTTCTAAAAATATCCCATAAACAGGAAAGGATGCATAAGTGTAGCCTTTGTGCTCTTTGCTCTCTAAAATCACCCACAATCCTATGCACGCAGCTTTGCTATCTTGCTCAAAAATTCAGAATGTCGTTTACGTGTTCCAAAATTATGTGTTCTCCAAATGCTTAAGAGGAGCCTCGGATAGCCTCTGAAGGAAGTGACTTGGAAGGAACAGTCCTGCCAAGGACGTATCCTTGACATTGAGAAACACCCTGTGTCCCAATGTGTCTGTACTACGGCCTTAAAGTATGTACTCTTTTGCTGAAGAAAAAATAAAACTTTTTAGTGTGTAATAGAAGAGTAGGCAAGCTTTGGGACATGCCAAATGGGACATGCCACACATGGGTGGATAGCATGAACTTTGGGATGCAGGGAAGAACAATCTAATCAAGATCTAAAGGTGCAGGCAGGTGATTATCAAGGTTGGAGCAAAAATCGAAGAAACTGAGGATCTCCAGGACAAATGTTGGCCAACTCTGCTTTAAAACATAGGAAGTGGTAAATAAAAAAACTATTTAGTCGATTAGATACCAGTACTTAAGCTGACACAATCTTTTAAATGTTCTTCGCAGTTCTTTAAAGAATTGTTTACCGAAAGGTTCTTTGAGGAATCTAATAAGGTTCTTCTATGGCATTGTATTCGGGTTGCAGGGACATTCTAAAATGTTAAATATTCTTAACGTGGCTTAACAACCCAAATTTCTGTCAAACCTTCCTTGTAATAATCACTAACTACTGACAAAAAAGAGCATATTTGACAGATATAGTGAATAATATCACGTTAAGTTTCCATTTTAGAATATCCTGTTACAGAAATATCTTTAAAACACTGGCTTTACCTTCAGCAGAAGAACTTCAGAGGACCCAAAGAGAAGTTGGGTTTCAGTAGCCTGTGCTCTGAGTTCCCTCTCCAACCTGGGGAACTTAGCCAAACACAGGTAAGAGAGATGGTAGAGCAAAGCTGTACGCTGAGCAGATGGAAGAAGGTCCGTAACAAATTTGGGCCTACTTGCGATCATAAGCTCTGTAGAAATACAAGTATGATGGTGATTTTGTGCAGAAATGTGTCAGTTATTAACAGTATTTATCATGTAAGGGGTTTGGATTTTAGAAAAAAAAAAACTTCAGAAAGGTTTACCCACCTTTGCTTTGTGACATTTTTTCGTCTGTAAGGGAATGTCCTCTAAGAGTCTGAAAAACACTGAAAAACAACAGCAAAACATGATTTGCATGACATGAGCAAAAAAAATCTTTAAAAAAAAAGATGGATGGAAGAAGCTAGTAACAGTTACCTGTATGTTAAATCTATGTGTGGTTTAACTGACTGTATCTGCCCAAGGAATTTATACTCTGTTGCACTTCCTCAAAATTGTATGTCATGAAGATAATTAACAAATTTGTTGAGCAACAACTTCAACTGATCACACCTCTGAAATGTTGAAATTGCATTTTTACTTCATTAAAAACACACCTTAAGAGAATTACAGTATGAAGAAATATATAGACAAAAAAAAGAGTACAGAAGTTTTAAAAATCTTTTGAAGATATATATATATATAACATGCATTTTACCAGAGCAAAAGTACATTTCTGACTAAAGTAAAAAAAAAATATATATATATATATATATATATATATTTTTTTTTTTTTTCTTTTATCTTTTCTTCTAAATTTTATTATAAAGAAAAGTTGGGCTGCACAGTATTTTGCATGCATTAGTTATGTGCATGTCGTCAGTAAAGCTGGTTCTTTGATCAGTAATAAATCACCGTCAACTGTTTTTTTTAGATGGAGTGGCGTTTAATACACAGAGCCAAAGATCACTGGCACTATACAAGTGCTGGTTATATAATTAGAATATCTTCAAAAAGTTTATTTTAGTAGTTAATAAGGTGTACAGCGTGTCAACTAGGTATTTATGACCCTGATTTACGACTTTTTATGACTTAATGGCGGGCAATAAAAACTGTACAATAAACCGGACATCCTGTACACCCCCCACTATAAATAAACATTCTGGAGGTACATTTTACAACAGGATGTGTTAATGTGTAGCAGCTGTTATAAAACAAAGTCACAAAATTAGGTATTTAGGAATTTTATAACCCATTGTGCGTAAAGAGTGTCAGGTGGTCGTGTGGGAACGCTTAACAGCTCCTGAGGACAGTCCCCCTCCATCCGCGGTCATCATGAGTTCTTGTGATCCAGCAGTCTGTGGTGCCTATTGAAGCATATATACATATCAAAACAGTATTAACTAAGAAATTACAAATATTCTTCTTGCTTTCCCCAATCACCCACTTTTCAATACAACTTTAAGGTGCATACCATCCAACCCGTCTTTTCTTAATTCTTCCATCATTTTACTACTTTGTTCATCATTCTGCTGCAATTTATAAGTACATGTTCCGTGCTTCGAGTGTCTGACACACCTCACAAAAGCCAGAAGGATGCTTCCCTATAATGTACTATTCAGGCTACAAACCCCAATTCTTAACCACGTCATCACAGTTTCCACTTTTCTAAGCCATCGCCAGCTCCTGCCAATTCCAACTTTATTTTGAATACGGGCCTTTGATTTCCCATAACCCACTGATGTTGCTATTCTTTTACAGATACTTTCCAAACTATATTTTACCCTTCAGGTTTTCTTTATGCTTGCTTCAATACTGTCTTTTTAGTTGCTTGTCTGGCTAACTTATCCGACTTCTGACTTACCAAATTAGTTGAATCGCTTTTTTCTTTTATTCTCATATGTGTAATCAATATTGCATTCAACAGATCCTAACATTGCATTCAGCAGATTGCCTAAGTACACTCTATTGCACATCAGCACGAAATAGTGTAACTGATATTTCATTAAAACGAACGCAACCAACACAAATTAAACTATTGCACTTTTAGCATATACAAATAACTATAACTATAATAATAGTATAATAATTTTTCTCATAGTTATTTATGATCGGCAACATCCTTAAATATAAACGGCTTAGTCAAACGTTATTAAAACTACAAGCACAATATTCTTTTTGTCTGGGTTTTTCAGATCTCTCTCTCCCGGCTATAAAAAAAGAAAAAAGACCTTAGACAGAGAGAATTATATATCATAGTAAAAATAATGTCACATCAGTAAACCATTTGTTATGCTTTTAAACATCTATGCACCATTTAATTCTATATATTTATTAACATAATTCTAGTAAACAATATAAAATTGACTTACATTTTAATGGGAGCAACCATGCTCATCTTGTGATGTAAAGATTTCCCAAAAAAAAACAAGGCAATCATTTAAGTTGCAATACAAACAATTATTCTAGATGCTTGCAGATATGATCACTGAATATAAATTGTAACGAGTTACCCTCAATGGCCGTGATAATGCATAAATAATTCCATTACAGGTTTTCAGCTAGCTAAATGATAAAACAGACATACAAATGTTGTTGGCTCCTTGGGGGTCTGAGAAAGTTCAATCAGTCATTACAAATCTTGAAGAGAAAAAAAATAGTCTTTCACACATTGAAAGCTAAAAAAAACTACAGTCATAAGAAAAAAAGCCTTTTACAAAAGATAGCCCCCTAAAAACAAAAAATAAATAAATAAAAATAATAAAAAAACAAAACTGTTGACATTCAAAAAATAAAATATACAAGTATTCTAGCATAAATCTTTAAAACTGATGATATTAGTTGAAACATCCTTAGCTCGTACATCTCTTACATGTTGAAAACACATATTAGTAAATCTGGGACAAATAGCAATAAGGATATGGCTGTTTATACCTTGACTCTAGGGTCAAACCTATAAAAACTCCTCACTGGCCTTCTCAAGAAAACCATTAGACACCCAGCAGATCGCCCAGAACACTGCTGACAGGTTTCTGACTAAAACCAGAAAATCTGAACACATCACACTATTCTATTTTAAAGTTCTTTTACTCATTTATAAATCACTCAATGGCCTAGGACCAAAATACATTGCAGATATACTCAATACCAAATACCAAGGCTACACATAAAAAGGGGGAATCTGCTTTTTAGCTATTATGCTGACCGCAGCTGGAACCTGCTTACAGAAGAGATCGAATGACCTAAAACAGTAGCTACATTTACTGAATGAACACTCTGTTTTTAACAGTCTTAAACTTATTTAAAATCATTTATTGAACTTATTTTAAATTATTATAATCAATTAAGCAGTTTTTACGTTTTACTTTTTTTGTCTTAATGTTGTCATCATTGTCTTTATGATTGTTCCACTCCTTTTATGTAAAGCACCTTGAAATGTGTAATATAAATAAGCTTGACTTGCGTTGCCTAATCAGAGAATTAACAATTTTTAAGCCACCACATTTTATCAGAGATGGAAACTTTGCTCTACAGACGGTTTAAAAATTCCTTGAAATGAAACACTTCTAAACGCTAAAGTATCAAAATATGTAATTTATTAGTATATTCATATATATGAAGCAATCTCCTTTAATGATTATCCACTCCGACTGTGCTTCCTCTGGGTCTCCTTCGCCCAGAGGTGTGGCAAAATCGATATATAGTTTTCTCTTATTCCACATGCGAGAACTGTGTTAACTATGTGCTCCTCCCTCAAACAACTGCTTCAGCACCACTGAAAGCAACTCTGTCTGCCCCCCTTACCGGGCCCCAGAGGGTTGGGAAGGTTGCGTGCAGATTTCCTGCTGGCAAAAATCTAAAAAATCTCGCCTGTCGGCAGGGGGATCTCCGCGTAATGCGCCCTCAGTGTGTAGCCTGTTCCATGGAGGTTCACATATGTTACGTCGAAGTGATTTGACTGAATGGGTATGCGCATAATCCTTCCAGTGGTAACGTCTAGGTTACCAACGTAACCCACGTTCCCCGAAGGAGGGGACGGAGACATTACCCTTTGTCCTGCCACGTCTCTGAGGTCGCGCTGACGCCGGCTCAGCTCTTCAGCGAAAACCTGCAGGTACACTCTGCTCTTGCCCTCTTATACTCATACAGTGATGAGGTGCACCTGAGCGCAATCAGTGCACGCCAATATTCATTGGCCTTTAGTAAAAAGCTCATAGGCAATCGGTCTCTCTGGTGAGTTCCCATATGTAACATATGGAACGTGGGTTACGTTCATAACCTAGACGTTACCACTGGAAGGATTATGCGCAAGATGAAGGCAAAATATTTTAATAACCCACAAAGGCAGTAATACACAGGCAGGTAGATGACACAAGAATAATAGAATAATAGGACATAAACAATACTGGACAAAGATGCATGGATCAAACTAGGATTAAACACATTGACATTGACACATTAAAGGAAGTTAATAGACAAGACACACCTGGACATAATCACATAATCAATTGGAGACATAAACTACCTCAGGGAACACGTCCATGTGTGACAAGAGAAAACTTGTTTGAGATGCAGCACATCAGCGCAGCACATATATCTGCATTTTATCTAATTTGAGAGGTCAGAACTGTAAGGTTTGGAAGAGTAAAGACTCTTCCGGGAAGGCAATGCTGAGGAGATTATCGCATGCAATAAAGCAATAAAAAACTAAATTGGGAATCTTGACAACAAAACAGTCACTCCCCTGACCTATTCACCCACTTTACAGCCCTCTGAGCTCCCCACCTCGCAATCTCACATTCTTCTCCCTAAGAGTCTTCATGGAAAATCACTAAGCTATGAGTGTCATATCTTGTGAAGATATTGTTTTTTCATTGTCATGTTTAGAATCATTCTAAAAGTCTTGGTGCGATTGATAAAATGGTCTCAATTTCACAGTAGTCATTTATATTGTCAAAAAGATTGAAAACTTTTACAGAATTGAGTTTGCTACGAAGGGGTGTGTCCTTCCCTAAGGGACAGATGGGTTGGACCTTGGGTTGGACTCCTGGCAAGGCCTTTTGTGTTTTCACAACTGATAAAAAGAATAGTGTAGGTGTTGGTCAAAAAGTAAAATATCTCTGAAGTATGTTCCCATTCATATTGACATACCATGTCATACCATATCAAGTCTGGGAGCATGAAATCGTGTCATGTTCCAAAGGATTTTAAATACAAAGAAAATTTGGTGTAAAACCAATCAATAATGTTTTGATGTGAGCTTCACAAAATAAAAAGTTTCAGTAAAACATTTCCACCATCGGGGCAATAATTAAGAGGTTTCAATCGACTAAAGATGTTTCAAATCTTTCTGGAAGACGATGTGCATCTATATTGTCTTAATGCACAGTCAGAAGAAGAGTTGGATTGGCCAAAGACTCTGCAAGGATCACAGATGGAGAATTGAAAGTTTAGTTGAGTCTTGGGGTCAGAAAACCTAAATAAGTAAATAAATAAATGAAATGGCCCCTACGTCATCGCATATTGTTCAGGAATTAGTTTCCAAAAAACTAAATCCAGCATATTCAGTTGTCAGACACGACTGGAACTTCATATGACACTGGCTTTAATATCAGAAAACACCAGATAGGTTTAGTACAAACAGGGATAGAAAGTACCCCGTGTCCACGGTTAAATATACTGCTGTATTTTTTGATGCTGTAAACTTTCAAACTTGAAAATGTAAAAATAATTTTAAACTTTCATTGCAAGACAAACTTTACTCATCTAGTTTTCTTTAACTGTAAATCAATAAAAACTTCAGTTAACTGACTGGGTGATCTTTAAAACTTCTGCCAGACATTTCTGTTGCTGCCTGTTGATGACTCACACTTGATTTAGCTTATCTTTTGACATCAACCTGATTTCTACAATCTGACAATTTCCTTTGGGCAAGAGTACAATGAGTACAATGACAACACAGGATGGGCAAGCAATGTTTATGTTTGCAGAAGTGGCTTTGGTAAAAGTGGCCAGTGCATGCTCCACCCGTAACAAACACTATATTTCATAAGGGATGTAATAAGGCCCAAACTGACTTTTGCCAGATATTTCTGTAACAGCCTATTTATGATTCACATTTGATTGAGTTTATCTTTTGACATATATTCTATATCCTATATTTCTGCTGGAGGTCCTGGACATCTTCTTTAGATGCATGGCATCATGGATTTTCTCAAAAACCAACAGGTAAACAATCTAAAGCTGGCTGCCTCTGTTAGAAATCTTATAATGGGCCGTGGTTGGATCTTCCAAAGGGACAATAATAATTAAACAAAAATTCTAGCCTTGATTGTGTTTATGGGGTGCAGTCAAAAGCTTACTTTACAC
>JAUMHI010000032.1:2204588-2217435 GCA_032359435.1 Enteromius unitaeniatus
GTGTGTAGAGTTTTGCACTAATAGTTCACCAAATTTGACTCATGTGTCAAAGCAGGGAATAGTGTTTATAGTTCAGGGAAATGGTTGTGCTTTTAGAAAAATAGCGTTATGGTATTGAAATTTTAGTTTAAAAGCTTGGTTATAGTGTTTTAGCAATAGAAAATAAAAACTGTAAAAAATCATACAATGTGATTTCAAGATTTTTCATTTTAGATTCTGTCTCTCACAGTGGAAATGCACCTATGCTGAAAATTGTAGACCACTTCTCGATTTTTTAAGTAAGAGAACTTGCAAAATCACAGCGTGATCAAATACTTATTGACTTCACTGTATATACTGTAATTAATCAATTAATTACAGTGCTTGTGTTTGTTAAGAAAATAACTGAATTAATAGTGGTGACAACCGGTTTAAATAAGGAGTTTTTATCTTATTTTTAACCCTTTATTGGGCAAAGAACTATATTTGGTAACTTAATCGATCATCGGTCTAGTGGCTTTCCGTGAGCTGGTGTAAGAGCATGGATTTCTTCCAGCCAATCAGCAGAAATCAGTCTACGTCACAGATGGCAACCCTGTGGCATTTGACCAATCAGAAGTTGCACGGGGCGTTTCAAACGTCAGCATACTTCCAGAGTTTGAAAAGTATGCGTTTACGCTCATACCTACTCTCACAAAAATATAAATAGCATCAAAACGAACAATGCTAAGTTAACGAAACTCATGTATTATATGGTTGAAAAGTTGTGTTAAATGTTGAGATCGGTGTTGTTTGCATAACATTTCTAGAAATTAGTGAACGCTAGGACATGAAAAATGGTGTGATCATATTTGATCATACACCCTATTCAGGTAAGTGCCTGTATGTCTATATTTAGAAATACGCCCGATGCGGGATATTTTTTGTATAGATGTATATACAAATAATGCATTAAAATGTAGCATATTGTAAGTAATGTTGACACAGGTTTGTATAACATTATGCAGTGATTCAGTGGGAGAGTTATTGAAATGATCAAGCCATAAATAGTGAAACAATGTTCAACTAAATTTTATTAATTTATTACTTTTAACCCAGTTTATATTATTATGGCATACATTGGTGTTTATTTTTACTGTGAGCCTTATTACTGCTAAGATAAGTGGTACCACTTCGACTAGTGTGCTATTTTCACTTGTTATTATATATTTACATATTTGTCAGTATTCTTTCGTTTTCAGTAGATCTAAACTGTATATTTTTGTATATATCCAACTTTTGGAAAACAAGAGACTATGGCACATTAAAAAAAAAATACTGAACCGGCCGTAATAAATTCCGTTTTAAAATGGTAATTTAAATAATATGCAAGCGATGATGTTGGCACCTCTGTGTCCTGATGTCCTATGTTTAGCTTCTGTTGATGTCCATCTAACAGCTCACATTTATGTAGCTTAAACATAAACAAAAAACTCAGTGTGTAATTTAAGTTCTTATTGGCGTCATCAGGAGAAGACACCTCAAAATGCATGTATGCGTTTGCTGACCCCAGGGGGTTAAACTAACATCGTGATATGCTTGAACTGTTTTATATCTATAGATTTTGTTAGGCAAGTCATGGTGATTTGAGCAGCCCATCTGGGCGGGATCAACGGAGGCGACACCCTCAAGGGTGGGGCAGACGGCAGGGATGACCATGCCCTCCATGGCGGAGCAGCGGGCAGAGAAGCCCACCAGGGCAGAGCAGGTGGCGATGACGTCCACCGGAGCGGAGAAGGACGACCTCCAGGGCCGAGCAGGATGCAACAGCACCCTCTTGAGCTGAACTAACAGACTTAGCGCCCTCTGGGAACACACAGACAGTGTACACGCCCTCCTGCAACGAACAGTCAGTGATATCGCCCTCCTAGACCGACACTGCACCCTTCGTGACCAAACAGGAAATTAGTATGTGGCAGACAGCTCTCCTAGCTGTCGTCTGGTGACTGGTTGGATAGCCAGGCCGAACTGTACACCACACAGCCCCTCTCGCTGGGTGATGTCAGGGCCCGTAGCTAGCATCTCCGGGCTTACATGGAAAGGTGACAGCTCCTCAAGCTGTGCAATCTGGGCCGACTGGACTGGGCCCAACATCTTGTGCGAGAGCGCCGTTCGCCGTATTGCCATGCGAGAGCCGGGCCACAGGTTAGATGTGATGCTCGTGGCATGGTGATCACTCCGGTCACTACCGCGAGCGTGAATGTCCTCATCCCCCTCACGGTGAAATGAGAACCGCAAAACAACAGCACAAAGTAAATTAATTGTTCTAATGTCCAACTGGGATCCTCACCAGGCAAATCACACAATAGAACAAGGTCTAATCCAGACAGAAAGTATTTTTTGATTATGTCTTCACTGACCTTCAGGAGATGAGACACAGCGATGAACTCCTCAATGTAATCCTCGATGTGGCGTCCGGGCTGAAATAGCGAACAGAGGTCGACAACGATAAATCCAAAACGCGATAACAAGGTACAAGAACACGAATGAACAAGTCAGTTTTGACAGAGGGAGTTGACAGTATACATGAAACAATGATCCATGACAGACAGACAAACAGACTGGTATATATACACAGAACCAAACTAGCAACAGCTGTGAGGAGAGGCGCATTATGGAATGAAAACAGACATAAACACACACACACACAGTTTAGGGTATATTACTGATTATGATTGATATGATTTTTCAAAAATTAAGCAGTTAAAATTAACCTCCCTATGCGCAATACCAACACAGTATGGTGCAACGTGAGCAATCTTAATGTCATAATCAACACTGTCTATTCGTTTTCAACAATAAAACAACCGTTAAAAAAACAAATAATCACAACTTGTCCTCTTCAGTGGGCGAAGCAAGAACATTTAGCAAAATGCTAAGTGTACGTTTTGCAAAAAACACATTTCGAGAGGATTCGCTGGACGTTCTAATCCCACACAGCTGGTAGCTCGTGCCCTAATCATTACCTTGTCAAGACAAATCCAATCACAGTTTTTCCCTTCACTATAAAAATACCCAGCTCCCCTGTTCCCACATCTCGCTTTCGTGCTTACAACGCACTACCAAAGCTAAGATGTCCGAGACCGATCATTCCGACTATGCTTGCGAGGAGCCCGCTCCCCGCCCAACTCTCTCTCAAGACACCGCCGCTCAGCAAGCGGCAGCCCCGCCGGCAACTCAAACCGAGGCCGCAGGCCTACCAGGCAGGCTAGCTCTCCTGCTAGCCGCACCCGATCCCGATCACCTCCTCCATCCAGACAACTACCACCTTCGCCCGCCTCATCTTATATATCCGCCAGATCCACCACAGGAAAATTGACTATCATAAATCTCCGTCAACTACCCTCCGCCAGCCTCGGCTGCGATCCCAACGCCGAACCAGCCCATCCACCACCACAGCGCAGCAGACATCAAGCTGATCTAATCTCGACTCCCAAAAATTCAAAGCATCCCTCCCTAAAGAAAAACTTGACAGAAGCATTTTAGACTTGGCCTCTTCCGTCCCTTCCCTAGAAGACCCCATAGCCCTAACAGAGCCTTGCCTCCAAGAGCTCCAGCTCTGGGTCTCTTTTCTCTCCCAATGGAACGGCCATTCTTTCTTCTACAAAGACTGCCTTTCCAACCCCACAGACATTCTGTTGTTTACGGAGGCTGCCCCTTCCATAGGCTTCGGAAGTTTCTATCGTAACGATGGTTCGCCTACCGCTGATTCACTGTCTCACTTTCTGTTTCAGAAATTCAGGACGCTGGCGCCGGAGGCCGACCCCCAGCCAACCTCAAAACCTCCTTATTCGCAAACTCATATTCCTCTAAATCATCCCCTAAGAACATTATATGACAAATCTATCAATTCCATGCTCCTAGCCATAGCCCCCAGAACTCTCCAATCGTACCTCACAGCTTGGAGAGCTTTCAAAACCTTCAACATTAACTTTAACCTATCTTTTCCCGATTTTTGTCCTCCTCTCCATTACGTTCTTTATATCCCACCTCAACTCCTCCAGATTTCTCCAAGCTAACTCAATTAAAGGCTACTTAAGCGGGTTAAACTTTTTCCACAAACTGATTCACTTCAATTTCCACCACCATTTCTAGTGCCCAAACCCACATCATCATTAAAGGCATTCAGAGAGAAAACCCCTCCCGCCCCGACCAAAGGCTTCCCATAACTTTGGAGATTCTAACTTTGTGTATCTCCACCCTCCGCCAAGGCTATAGCTCCCCACTAGTCAATTGTACACTCAACGCCATATTTACATTAGCCTTCTTCGGCTTCCTCAGATGTTCAGAATTCACAGTAAATTCTCCATTTAACCCTTCTTTCCATCCTACTATTTCCAACCTCTCCATCCTTGACCACGAAACCATGACCTTCTTCATAAAACAAAGCAAAACAGACCAACAAAAAAGAGGCCATCTCGTCTACATCTTCAAACTCCAATGTCCTACCCAGCCTTACCAAACCCTCTGGGCTTTCTTATCTTTCAGAAGCTAATTTGCATCATCTCCCCAAGACCCCCATTTCATAGACGAGTCAAACCATCCCATCATCAGGTTTTGGTTCCAAAAACACCTTTAAACCATCCTGACAAGGTCCAATTCAATCCAGATCGTTTCTCCTTTTTAAAAATTACATTTGCCTCGATCCAGCTTCTATTCTCCAAGCCATGACTACCCTTTCTAGCCCTCCAGAAAACCAAGTTCAGCCTCCCTCATGCCTCCAAAGGTAATTCTTTCCTTTCGCTATCCCTCTCACCCACCAAACCTTCCTCACTCAAGCCTTCATTAAGGGCTCAAATCCTCTGTTAGAGGCCTACCAAATATACAACCCCGCCTCCGTTAGAAGCCCATCAATTCAACTCCCTGCCTCCTTTAGAGGCCTATCAAAATTCAAACCCCTGCCTCCGTTAAAGGCCTACCAAATTCTAAACCCCCGCCTCCGTTAGAGGCCTCACAATTCTAAACCCGCGCCTCCATTAGAGGCCTACCATTTATAATCCTGCCTCCGTTAGAGGCCCCACAAATTCTAACCTCTGCCTCCGCTAGAGGCCTACTAAATTAAAACCCCTGCCTCCGTTAGAGGCCTACCAAATTTACAACTCCTGCCTCTGTAAGAAGCCTATCAAACTCACAACCGGCTCGCTCCCCAGACAGCACGCCAAACAAGCTAAATCTTACTATTGGGAAAGAGTGAACTCTTGAAGTGTACGTTTTTGCAAAAAATGCATTTCGAGAGGTTTCACTGGACGTTCTAATCCCGCACAGCTGGTAGCTCGTGCCCTAATCATTACCTCGTCAAGACACATTCAATCAAAGTTTTTCCCTTCAATATAAAAATACCCAGCTCCCCTGTTCCCACATCTTGCATTCGTGCTTCCTCCACCACCCCTTCTCCACCTTTTTATTATGGTTAATTCACGCCTTCCGGGGGAGCAGACGGTGAGCGAACTGAACTCCGAATCCTGACCCACTAGGGCTTCCCGGCTCGCTCCCCAGACAGCAAACCAAACAAGCTAAATCTTTTTATTAGGAAAGCGTGAACCTTGAATTGCTTTAGTTGTAGCACGATCCCTATCCATTATAGCAACCGGCAGGTTATTTCCAGTTGCGCTCAAACGACTTCCTTTTACACTGAAATGCCTTCCGTTTGAACTGAAAAGTCCTTGCACATCCACATATGAAATCACTTGCATATGTATATACAAGTCTAGGTTTGAATTTTATTTTGTATGTTTGTGCGAGTGTTTTATCGGTGTGTATGCCTTTGGACTGTTGTCATTGCTGTGTGTCATCTAGTGTGAATGTATGTATAAGTGTTTATATTTGTATATGCATGACTCAAGCTTATATGTATATGCAAATAAGTATAGGTGTGTCTGCATGCAGCAAGTTTATATGTATGTGTGTGTGTTGTTTTAGGTGTATATGCATGGATTGAGTTTAAATGTATAGTCGAGTATGTCTGGGTATATGCACGCATCGAGTTTATGTGTATATGCAAGTTATTTAGGAGTGTTTATGCATTTATTACAAACATAAGACGTATTGGTGTGAATTTCATATTAGTGTGCACATGTATTTAATATATTTATTTTTGAACATCCAATAGTATACATGTAAATTCATAGGTGTATATGCACATGTTTTATATGTATTGATAACCGAAGTTTGATTTAAATCCCACACGGCGCCTCATATATTATACTGAAAAACATGCAAACATCCCATGTCCTCTTGATACACACTGAAGGAGTACAAACAGCATTATCTCTGCTATTTATATTATTATAATTCAGACATAAGTAGCATAAGAAGGTTAAATATAGGGTCGACAATTTAATTTATGTTGTGTTCATTGCAGGGTAAAAGACTTATGGAATTCAGACAAGCACAGCGTCTCACTAAGTTTTTAAGGAAGTAGAAGGTCTTTGCTGCATATCAATATGCCTTTAGATACACAATTTCTGTGTGTCATCAGGCTCCTACGGGTAGAATGTCATAAAGTCAAGAGAGATACTATTGTATCCCACCAGGCATTAATCCTGACCTTTAACCTTTCCTTCAGGTATGCTCAGATGCCCTATAAAGAAAGCTGTGATTGGAGATTATTTGTGGGCTAGATTTTATGCTGTCACACACAAGGATACTCTCCTCTTCATTTTATTAATGTGTTAAAAATAGTGTAGTAATAGTGATAGTATGTTAGTATATAAATAAAATAATATTCTAGTTGCTAGTTGAAGGTGTAAGGTATATGGTGTTTTATGTCTGGAAAACAATGTAAACGTCAACATGAAGTGTGAAATGATTGTGTATTAATCTACATAAGTTATATTGTGCATAATAATAATATAAGAATTGTCATGGAGGGAAGACGAGAAGTCGTTCGGATTAATGTGCAAGCTGTTTTATTGAGACAGAGCGTAGACAGACGGGCTGGGTCATCACCGGCGAACATAAACAGAGGAAGCTAAGCAAAAGAGTGGTCAAAGTCCGTGCGAGAATCAACAACTATAAATATAGTCCAAGGGGCAAGATAAAGGCGTAAATCCGGGGAAAGCAGAGGTCGGCAACGGGAAATCCAAATCACAAGATAACAGAAAACAAAGCATGAATGAAACACGAGAACCAGGTTGACAGTGAAAATGAACCGTGAAGACATACAAACTCTTCCTGGGTTTTATACAGGTGAAACTGGGTCAGTGGGAGGAGATTAGAAATGAGTGGCTATGGCAACATACAAGGGGGGCGGAGACATCAATCAAACACCAAGGCAACATACAAGCAGGGAGGAGACGTAAGTTCATAGGCATGAGAAACCGAGCTAAACAAACACACACAGTCAGATGCTGGAGTGCCAACCAATGAGCTGGGCTGGCAACTCCAGCTTAATTGTAACAATAATAATTATGTAAAAAAATAGGGAATTTGTTTCTTTTTTGTTTAATTTCTACACATGCCTCTGTTGTCATTGCGCATTCATTTGATTTTGACAGCTACCTGTAACCATTTTGAGTATGTGTTTGACAGGCCAAATACCCAAGGTTTGAAGCTCCAGTCCCAATGTGACAACCGATTTGGAAAGAGGTTCCTCCAAGGGACTGCATCAGTTGAGATTAATGCCCCAGTTAGATCTACCTTTCTATTTGCATTTTTTTTAAATGCAAATAATTGCATGAGAGAAATAGTTTGTTTACTAATAAGCAAATTAGGAGTTTATGGAGGCAGAAGTTGTAGTTGGCTAAAGTGTGACCGAATTAGCTACATTTGTTAAATGTTGTTTAGCTTCTAATAAATAAAATACAGTTCTATAACCTGGAGCAGTGCATTGCTGTTCTTCGTATTCATATTTTCATATTCCTTATAACTTGAATACTCCAAATCACACAGAAAATAACATTATTATTGTTATCCCTAATTAAACATATCCCATTTTAATGTTAATACTATGCACAACTACACATTTTAATATAATTGTCATGTACATGCAAAGACGATTATGATGTTTGGAAGTGTAGGAAGTGTAGAGTATGTGTGTAGCACATTGTACACCTGGAGATGGTGAGGCAGATGGGTCTCTATGAGCTGTGATTATAGCATATCCATCTGGCCACTACCAGCCACCCACTTCACACCTCTTACACCTACAATCAAAGCTCTGCATCATCTGCCACATGGGAGAATTGCACAGCCACCTGAAACACTCCCACATTCCATTCTATGCAAATAGCCAGAAGTCATCAGATCACACCAAAGTAATCTATAGAGAATTTGGTAACAGTATATGAAGGAACACATATTCAATTTTAAGTAGTTGCTCTACAACTAATAAACAAATGCACACAAACACACACACATTATAAGTCCTTTGCACAATCTGACATGCACTTAAAATTGAACTGGAAATTAGGTGCTGGGCGTCTGGCCAGAGGGGAACTGGTCCCAACTAAGTCTGGTTTCTTTTACATTGTTTTATCCATTCTCTCACGAATGGGGTTTTGGTGCCTTGCCGCTGTGGCCTCTGGCTTGCTTAGTTGGGGGCACCTAATTTCTAGTGATTATCATCATTTTGATTACAGAGGCCATCTCTGCGTTTGATAAATAAATAGTCTAATCTTGTCATTATACATTACCATTTGATAATGTTCAGTGCTTTGCTACAATCTGTATTGTTAAAAGCGCTATATAAATAAATGTGATTGATTGATCAATTAATGTTTGAGATCTTGTTAACATCAGTATGTTGTAAAATGAGACTGCATCAGTTGGAAAATAACATTGAAGATAGTCAGGGCCTGACTAGTCTGAAAACAGAATGAGAATTATTTGCAGCATGAGCAACAGTTAGTGATTTGTGTTAAACTATACAAAATGTATCCATTTTGAGTAGTAATCACTGTCAACTAGTGAACTGTGGGACCACTATTTTGCTCAGAAATCTCTAATAGTCCAAAAATAATATCAAAAATATTATTTTCAGTATTATTTTCACCAAAAACCATAGAATAGTTAAGACTTGTCATTAGAGTATGTTGACAGTTTTCTTAACTCACCTCCTCAGGTGCAGGTCTAGATACTTTCTAGGGGTGATTTTACCTCCTCTTTTTCCCAGAGATGTCCTGGGCTGCATTTCCTAAAAGCATTGTAAGCCTAAGTTGATTGGTGGCCACTGGTGGCAAAGGGTCTATAATCAACTTAGGCTTACAACGCTTTTGTGAAACAGCGTCCGTCAGGAGAGCTAGATTTTGTATAGATTGCTAGACCTGATTTGGCAAGAGTAATAGTACAGTTACTAAATTAACTGAATAATAGAGATTGTGTCCACTTGTTCCAGTAATTGTAAATGGAAACTGACTAGTTATAACAATCAGTGCCTCTAAAGATATTGCAATTAAGAATCAAACGGATGTAATCAAATAAGATAGACTGCAAGTTTGTTTCCAGTACCGAAAGTTTGTTATCTGTTATTAAAACATCAATGAACAGGTAAATAATTTTAAAGGTGAATGTGTATTGTCGCCACCAGTAAAAGACAACACGACAAGGGAACTGTTTGCAACCCCTGAAGGGTGGATTTAATGAAAGATTAAAGTGAACAGGCAGTGACGATGAAGGTGCGGTGAGGCTGATGCTAAGTGCTGGGTTGCTCTACTTTCCTTCTTCCCAGTGAATTGGTGATCCATGAGGCGGTGCTTCCAATGGTGATTGGAGTGGCAGGGCCAAGCGGTCACGGTGAGTATTCTGTGGGTAAGACAGAGATCAGGGTAAGAGTCAGCGTGCATCAGCATGGAGACGGGTCTTCCCTGACTAGCATTCTCCCTATGCTTTAAAGCCAGGTGTGGCTGTGACCTATTGGCCAGTGATGGCGATCTCCAGGTGTTCCTGATGATTGCCAGGGTGACGCTGATGACCTACGGGGTTTCCCGCTGCACTATGTAAGTAAGCCAGTTGCAGTGCCATATATGAGACTGTTCTCCAACAAAAAACAACCCTATAGATAAGAAAAAAATAATTGAGCTTCACCAATTAGTGAAGTGTCTTTAAGAAAAGAGCTAGAGCAGTGCAAATTGCCCTTTCAATCAATCAATCAATCACTTTTTATGTTTTTATATTTAGTGCTTTTAACAATACAGATTGTAGCAAAGCACTGAACATTTTCAAAAAGGAGAATAGAGTGATGGTAATATCTAATGACGAGATTAAACTATTCATTTATCAAATGCAGAGACGGTCACTGTAATCAAAACGACAATAATCACTAGAAATTAGGTGCCCCCAACTAAGCAAGCCAGAGGCGACAATGGCAAGGAACCAAAACCCCATCCATGACAGAATGGAGAAAAAAAACTTGCTCCTCTGCAAGGCCAGTTCTCCTCTGGCCAGACGCCTAGCACCTAATTTCCCGTTTCTTTGACTTACTTCAAATATTGATAATAATAACAAAAATAAAGTAACAAGAGCTTAAAGTGCTTAAAAAACTGCTAAACTATAGGAAGTGATTAAAGAACAAGTGCTCAAAGTGCTAAAGAACCGAAGATTAGAAGTCAAATCAAAGCCATTATCAGTTTTTTTTCTTTTTTGCACAAACATATTTTTAAATCGCAGTCTCAGTTGCTCCCGGCAACGTCGTGGTAAGTTTGAGTGCACGGGCAGTGGCTCTGTGACCGGAGTCTATCATGACGAGCAAGCACTTTCCTACCGCTGCTGGCATACAGTAGCTTCCTCAAGCAAATCGTGCAGAAACAAGCTCCGGGCTCTCTCAGTTTCTTGCACCAACTGCCAAAAGGCTCGCCATTTCTACTTTCTTCAATCCACGCCCAGAGCCATTAAGTATTGAGTCCTTTATCTATTGCTAGGTGTCAAGGGGTTCATCCGGCCCTCTACACCTCCAGCCTCGGCGGGGTTCTTCTTCGTGAAGAAGGACGGTGGTCTGAGACCCTGCATTGATTACCGGGCCCTCAATGAGATCACCGTAAAGTATCGCTACCCGCTGCCCTTGGTCCCCTCAGCACTGGAGCAACTACGGTCAGCCCACTACTTCACGAAGCTGGACCTCTGGAGCGCTTACAATCTCGTCCGCATCCGCGAGGGGGACGAATGGAAGACAGCTTTCTCCACCACCACTGGCCACTACGAGTACTACGTTATGCCCTTTGGACTGTCCAATAGCCCCTCTGTCTTTCAGGCCCTAGTCAAAGACATTTTCCTGGACATGCTCCACCGATGTGTGATCGTCTATATCGAAGACATTCTGGTGTACTCAGAGACCCGTCAGTCACACGTCAGTCATGTTCGGGTCGTCCTACAGAGGCTCGTCGAGAACCAACTGTACGCTAAGCTTAGCAAATGGGAGTTTCACCAGACCAGAGTCTCCTTTCCGGGCTACATCATCAGTGCAGACGGGGTAGCCATGGACGAGGCTAAGGTGAAAGCAGTGGTCGACTGGCCAAGGCCACAGACTCTCAAGGAGCTGCAACGATTCCTTGGGTTTGCCAACTTCTACCGGAGGTCCATTAGGGTCTCACGCCATGACCAAGCGGACCACCCAGCGACTAACCTGGAGCCCAGAGAGTGAGGCCGCTTTCGTAATTATGATGTGGGCGATCGAGAATTACTTGAGAAGTATACACGGCTTCGTCAGTCATTGCTTGGTCTGCCAGATGACCTTAATTTAATAGAAGGAATTTAATAAACAAGGCTATAGCTAACACACAACAAAAATAAACAAACATATACGTACAGGATAAAGGAAAGTAAGGAAAAGAGAGAGAAGAGCAAGAGAATGGCAGTATTTCACATCAATTTACCACAGTCTAACTAATGAGAATCATCAAAGAATCAAGGATCACCTTAAAAAGGGGTTTAAGCTTAAAAATGCATTTAAATAGTTATAAATGTAACTTGCATTTGTCTTTGTGTCTGCAAAATAGTCCTGCACCTCTTTACAATGCTTTGAAGTTTGATGTAGAGATTGGAGACCCAATCTGTTTAGTGTCCTTGTAATAGTGGGGCAAACTATGGGCAATTAAACCTCAACATAAATGTAGACTGAGGGTCCAGATCTGTAATTTATATGTAAATGTCAAAGGCTAAAAGGGTCTTTTAAAGACCTATAGTCAAAACGGTCATCTGTGATTTTAGGCAGATTCTACACAAGCTTAATCATTTGTTTCTCTGTATTATAAACAGCATTTTTTGAACCTCAATTAAATTGTCAGTCTTAATGGTTTGGACGTTTTCTGTATTTTCTAGTTAGGGGAACAGACACAGTCTCTATAGTGTAATATCTAGGTGAAAGAGTCTGACTGCTGTGACGTGAGCTGGCTAGCAGACTGCTTCCTGGCCTTTTAGTTAGTCAAGTATGAAATCTAAGACTATGTGCCATATTTCTAGAGAATATTTCCATTTCCACCATCAGGGAAATAATTAAGAAATTCCAATCAACATAAAATGTTATGAAGCTGCCTGGAAGAGGATGTGTGTCTCTATCATCCTAATATGGTGAGGAGTAGAGTTTGAGTGGCTAAAGACTCTTCAATGACCACAGCTGGGGAATTGAAGAAAATAATTGAGTCTCAGGTGTAGCAAAATTAGCTCAAACAAAGAATCAAATTCACTGAACGAGCTGTATATCAATTCTGCGCTGGATATTAAAATCCAGATTATGATTACGTTACCACACAGTAACAAGATCGGCAGTTTAAGAAATTAACTTGTAAGCACAAAACGCAAGATACTGTCAGGAGTCGGGACTGTGAGGCGTGCCGTTGCGCCTCTCAGCGGAGCAAGGGAGCGTGCAGACACGGAGTTGAAGGAAAAAACATTTATT